>VSMD01097647.1:0-14709 GCA_008750895.1 Mirza zaza
AGAGAAATTAATTGGCCAACTAATATATATAGAAAAAATTAGCCAGGCATGGTGGCACATGCCTGTAGTCCCAGCTACTTGGGAGGCTGAGGCAGCAGGATTGCTTGAGCCCAGGAGTTTGAGGTTGCTGTGAGCTAGGCTGACACCACAGCACTCACTCTAGCCTGGGCAACAAAGTGAGACTCTGTCTCAAAAAAAAAAAAAAAAAGAAAGAAAGAAAGAGCTACCTTGGAAGTATGAACAAATGGCCTCAAATCAAAGTTCGTTTAGGGAGGGGTGATTCTAGAGGCTGCACTGAGAAGGCAGTATAGTCATGCACTGCATAACAACATTTCAGTCAACCAACAGACTGCAACGGTGGTCCCATAGATCATCATTATCATTATTATTAGAGACAGGGTTTTGCTATGCTGCCCAGGCTGATCTTGAACTCCTGGCCTCAAGCGACCCTCCCACCCCAGCCTCCCAAGTAGCTGGGATTACAGGTGTGAGCCACCATGCCCAGCATATAAGATTATAATATGTATTTATACTGTACCTTTTTATGTTTAGATATGTTTAGACACACAATACTCACCACCAATTGGTGTTCCACTCTCACAATTGGAACACCAATTGTGTTCCAATTGCCTACAGTATTCAGTACAGTAACATGCTTTACAGGTTTTTAGCCTAGGAGCAATAGGCTATACTATATAGCCTGGCCACTTAGGTGGCTATACCATCTAGGTTTGTGTAAGTACACTCTATGATGTTTGCACAGTGATGAAATTGCCTAATGATGCATTCCTCAGAACATGTCCCAGTTGTTAAGCAGTGCATGACTGTATTTGAATTTGGCTGTAATTTGAATTTGACTATAATAGGATTTCAATGGTGATTTGTGGACAGAGGACATATTTCAGGTAAAGCAACCACTTGACAAAGGTCTGGTATCTCATTTTCCCTCAGTTGGAATGGGACATACCCTGCCTGACTTGAAAGTTGGAGAATTCAGAGCAGAGCTTCTGGGTTTAGAAGGACGAGGCAGTATGGGGGAGGAGGTCAAGGAGCAGGGGTGGGGGCTGCTCTCACTCCTCCCCCACTCTCCCACCAGAAGACCCCCAGGCTGACTCCTCAGTCTCACTCCTTCCCCACTTGGAAGCCAAGATCCGTCAGACACACAGCCTTGCCCACCTCCTCACCAAATATGCTGAGCAGCTGCTCCAGGAATATGTGAGTGGGAGTGGAGGTGGGGGTGCCGGGGCCTGGGATGGGGAAGCATGGATCTCACAGAGGTCCTTAGCCACCCATTTTCTCAACCTCATTCCCAGCTATGGAAATCAGGGCTCCTGATGATGAGAGGGACAGCAACTTACCCCTGGCCACACAGCAAATTGGATGAGGACCCTATTTGTGACCCAAATGCCACTGTATCCTCCTTAGCTTAGAGGCATCCTCCTTGGTGGTTTAAGTCAGAGGCAGCCTGGGGGAGGGAAAAAAACTGATCTGGGAGTCAGGAAACCTAATTTCTAGGCTCTGTGTGATCTCGTCATTCCACCTTCTTGGGCCTTGGTCTTCCCAGCTGTAAAAGGAGGCAGCTGAACGAGGTGAACTATGAACTCTTCTACCTGGGATATTCAGAGAGGCCAAGAAGAGGTTTCCATCTGGGGCAAAAATTCTATCCTGAGAGGTGACTTTTACAGAAGAGGAAGATCTGCTGACATCTTTGGTTGGGCAGAAGGCCCTGCCCAAGGAAAGAAGATATTTTCCCAAATTACCCTGGTGTAGTAGAGGAAGGGGATAGCTTTATAGCTTTGAATCAGACAGGTTGTAGGCTTGCCAACTTGTGAACTGTGACCTTGGGCAGTAATGATAACATTAGAAATAACAATATAACAATTATAAAGCAGATAGGGGGATAATAGAACTAGCTTTGTAGTCCTACCAACTTTGATTCAAATTCCAGCTCTCCCACTTCCTAGATGGGTGACCTAGGGGAAGTCACTGTATCTTTTCAGCCCTACTTTTCTTATTTACAAAGCCATCATCAGTGTTATCATTATTCTCATTACTGGAAAGATTATAGTGTGTTCAAAGGAGCAAACAATGCCTATATCAGAGGCAAGATGTTAGCAAAGGATAAATGTTATTGTTATCACATTTTACAAATCACCTTTATCTTTCTTTTTTTCTTTTCTTTTTTTTTTTTTTTTTTGAGACAGAGTCTCTCTTTGTTGCCCAGGCTAGAGTGCTGTGGTGTCAGCCTAGCTCACAGCAACCTCAAACTCCTGGCCTCAAGCAATCCTCCTGCCTCAGCCTCCCAAGAAACTAGGACTACAGGCCTGTGCCACCACACCCAGCTAATTTTTTCTATTTTTAGTTGCCCAGCTAATTTCTTTCATTATTGAGTAGCGACTCAGTCTCGCTACTTGCTGAAGCTGGTCTCAAACTCCTGAGCTCAAGCAGTCCTCCTGCCTCAGCTTCCCAGAGTGTTAGGATTACAGGCTGAGCCACTGCGCCCAACCTTTGCACTATCTTATATGATTCTCAGGAGACTTCTGATAGGAAGACAGGACAGGAAGCTGCCTCCCCACACTTTACAGATGAGAAGACTGAGGCTCAGAGAGGGAAAATGGTTTTGCCTAAAACTGCACAGCTAGTAAGAAGTGGAGCAGGATTTGAACCTGGGTCTGTAAAATAACATTAATAAATGAGCTAACATTTATGGAGTCCTTCCTAGGGGCCAGGCCCTGCCTTGAGCACTCGAGATGCTCATAACGCTTTCTGAAGTTGATCCTGTTATTCGCTCCAATTTAGAGAGGTGGAAATAAAGGCACTGGTGTGAAGCCCACGTTATTTTGTTTTATCTCAGAACAGCGCTGTCCAGAGGAATTATTTGCAAAATTAGGAAACTGAGGCCCCTGCAGAGGGATGGAGGGCTCCGTTAAGAGTGGAAGGTCCCCCGGCCCCTCCTGGGGAGCCCCACTGACCGCCGGCCATGTCTCCGCAGGTGCAGCACCAGGGAGACCCCTTCGGGCTGCCTGGCTTCTCACCACCGCGGCTGCCGGTGGCAGGCCTGAGCGCCCCGGCACCGAGCCACGCGGGGCTGCCGCTGCCCGAGCGACTGCGGCTGGACGCGGCCGCGCTGGCCGCGCTGCCCCCGCTGCTCGACGCCGTGCGCCGCCGCCAGGCGGAGCTGAACCCCCGCGCGCCGCGCCTGCTGCGGCACCTGGAGGACGCGGCGCGCCAGGTCCGAGCCCTGGGCGCCGCCCTGGAGACCGTGCTGGCCGCGCTAGGCGCCGCCGCCCGCGGGCCCCGGCCTGAACCCCCCGCCGCCACCGCCGCCACCGCCGCCACCGCCGCGGGGGTCTTTCCGGCCAAGGTGCTGGGGCTCCGCGTGTGCGGCCTCTACCGCGAGTGGGTGAGCCGCACCGAGGGCGACCTGAGCCAGCTGGTGCCCGGGGGCCCGGCCTGAGCGCGGGACGCAGGGCGCAGCTCGCTCTGTCGCCGTCTCTCCAACTGTCTGTCTGCATTACTCTCTCTCATCTCCGTTGGTGTCGTCTGCTCTCCGGCTGTCTCCGTTGCTCTGTCCCCTACCTCTTTGCTTTGCGTGCCCTCTTGCGTTCTCTCACCTCCTCGTCTCCGTAGGCAGTTTCCAAGCGTCTACCATCCTCTTACTTTCCCTCTTTCCCATCCTTGGGCTTGCCTCCGTATGTCTGTTTTGGTCTCCCCCTTTCCCCAGCTCCAGGAGGCCTCCCTGTCTCTCTCTTTCCCCCTCTCGTGTCTCCCATTGGCCCCACATGAGCGTGTGTACATCTCAGCCTCATCTCAAGGTGATACTTGTCTCCCTGTCTCCCTCTGTCTCTGTCCATCCTTTCCTGGCCAGGGACGTGCCTTCTGGTCCTGTGGTGGGAAGGACTCCAAATTTCAGCCACCTCCCCCGACGTCATTCCATCTTCTGTCTTCACTCTCCCCAACACGTCCCTTTGGGCCCTGCCCCCTCTAGCTTTGATGTCCTTCCTTCCCAGCACACCTCCACCCCATCCAAGCCAGGTCTGTGAATAGAGAAAAAAACACCTTAAAAGAATTTTATTTCTGAAAATAAATTAATTTTTAGTAAATAAAATGTTGAAAAATAAAAAGAAAACGAAAGTTACCTGTATATATACAGTTGTTGAAAATGGGGAGACAGCTTTGAGGAGAATAGGATCCTTGGGGTGAAGCCTGGTTCCCCAGACATACCTAAAAGGCACATTATAAATAGGAGATTCATGAGAGCCCCAGGCCAGGGACTCCATCTACCAGCCTGCCAGAACAGGACATGGATGTGTCCAAGCAGAAAACAGATGTGACTGAGTCCATAGTTCTTAAAGAATTGGACATCACTGATCAGGAAGTGAAACCTCTTCAGACAGGAAGTAGAACAGTAGCCACAGGCAGAGAAGTAGACTAGGGGAGGAAATAAATTTCAGCAAGATGGGAGGCCTGTCTGCTCAGAAAGGCCATATCTTCATACAGGAAGTGAGGTAGATGGAGACAGAAAGGTGGCCCTGGACCTCCCCAGAATCACAGGAAGGGGAAGGTCTCAGGGAGCACCCAGCAAAGAGACCAACTGTCCTATAGTGGGAAGTGAAGCCTCTTCAGAGAGGTACTTCTTTCCAAACAGGAAGCAGGACCACTGGATTGGTAATCCATGAAGTGTAGTATCCATGGAGACCCACCTAAATCTGGAAGGGAGGCCATGGGACCTGGGCAGGAAGGCCCAGGCAATGAGGAATTGAAACTTGGCTTCCAGGAAATATTTCCCAAGACATGGCACACAAGCCCTGTCTGCTAGACAAGATGTATCTCTTTCTCTAGCCCAGAAGTAAGGCAGAAAAGAATCCATTGTGAAAGAGGAAGTGGTATAGCCTCTGACAGGAACTCCTGCCTTCTATGCTGGATATTTGGCCTTGAGCAGAGCCAAGTCCCTCACAGCTCGGTCTGTCCAGTGGCCATATTCCCGGGTCACTACGTAGCCTCGACATTTCCTCTCAAAGGCTGATGCCCCAAAAGGGACAAGCCCAAGAGTGTCCTCTTCTGCGGGTATAGGCAGCCCCAGGGCAGTCATGATGGCAGCCATGTTGCCTAGCAGGCCTTGGGCCCTGAGTCTTGCAGCCCCAAGCTGGGCCAGCAGGATGGGACTGCCAGGATTCAGGTCACTCTGGTCGTCCCCCACGAGCTGGAGGTGCTGGGTCAAGGCCAGGAAGGCCCCCTGGGCACGGTTCAGCCGCTCCCCATCATCCAGGGCATGCCAGATTTTGAATGAAACGGCGGCAGGAGGCAGGCTGCTCAGCTGGAGCTCCGGGGCGGAGAAGCCAGGGTCGCTAAAGGGGCTGCCCTGGTACTGGAGCTGCAGGAGGGACAGAGATAGGAGTGAGGGGACCAAAAGGGTATCTGGGGCTTTGACTGCACATCTGCCCTCTGAGACTGGCATCTTCCCAGGACGAGTTGCCACTCGCCACCCCTCGGGGAGTTGGTGGGCTGTCCTAACACAAAGCAAGGGCCTGTTAGGTCCAGTTTGTCATCCTCCCTGTACCAGCTGTGCAACATTGAATCACAAGCTTCAGCAATTCCCATGTGGCAGTATTATTATGAAGATGATAAGAAATCATACATATGAACCACTTAGCACAGCATCTGACATGCAATAAGGGTGTGATAAGTCATCATTAATTAACAATATATTAATATCAATGAACACTGTGATTATATTAGTTATTATATTTTTAATCCATGTATATTATTGACAATGTAGTTACAGCCTGATATCTTTTTTATTTAAAGCAGTTAGTTGTTTATGTTTGTTAATTTTATTACAGTAATTAATAAATAATTGTTAATATTATTAAATTTAATTGAGAGCCTTCCCCATCAAAATTCTAACTTCACCTAACTAAGACCCACAGAATCTTATATGCACACTGATAGATCTCCTAATTGGTTGATCACCTAGTCCTACTTCCCCATTTTACGGGTGGAGAAACTGAGGCTCTGAGTGCCCAAGGCCATCCAGGGAATAGTGACAGCTATGACACTAGAAATTAGATTAACTTCACATGGGCCTGTAATATAGTGCAGTGGAAAAGTTGAAATTTGAAGATCTCCAGGGCCAGGCAGATCATGTAACTTGGGAAGAGGGCAGGAATAAAGGTGGGGGTGGGAGGTGAGTTTTGGTCAACAGGATCCCTGTACCTGTTATAGACAGGTATTCATATTCACAATTTGAACAAGCACTGCATGGACCAAACAAAAACCGTCTATGGGTCAGACCCAGCCAGCAGGCTATCAGTTTTAACTTCTAGACGAGGCAGGGGTGGGGTTGGTGGCATGGAGTTCTACAGACCTGGTTTTAGATCCTCGCACTGCCAGTTATTAGCTCTGTGACCTCTGGCAAATTATTCACCCCCTCTAAGACTAAGTTTCCTCATCTGTAAAATGGATTTTAGTTCCATCTCTTAGAACTGTTTGAACTTATATTAATGGAAATAGAGTGCCTAGTTTGGCATAGTGCCCAAGTAACCACCCAGCGTGAGGTGGCTGTGGTTAGTCAACCAACCCTGACTATGGAAAGCCCTTCCCTCTAGGTGCTTCATTTGAACCTTGTAACAGTCCTGAGAAGTCAGCAAAGGCAGGATCACCATCTTATTTTGCAGACGAGGAAGCTGAGACCAAAGAAGGAGGAATGACTTGCCCAAGATCACCCAGCTATCAGTGACAGCATTTCCTTGTTTTGTTTTTTGCTGTTGTTGTTGAGACAGAGTTTCACTCGGTGTCCCTGGGTAGAGTGCAGTGATGTCATTGTACTTCACTGCAAGCTCCAACTCCTGGGTTTAAGGAATCCTTCCTCCTCAGCCTCCTGGTAGCTGGGACTACAGGTGCGCACCATGGGTTTTGTTGTTTCATGTACTTTTTTTTTGGTCTGTTTCTTTTTCTCTCTCTCTTTTGTAGAAAGAGAAAAAAGGTGGGATCTCACTCTTGCTCAGGCTGGTGTCGAACCCCTGAGCTCCAGTTATCCTCCTGCCTTGGCCTCCCAGAGAGCTAGGATTACAGGCGTGAGCCACCACACCCAGCCAGTGACAGCATTTGAGTGAGTATGTCTCTAGTGAACAGAGCCCCTGTATCCTCAGGCCCATGGAGGTGTCTTCTGGGCTTGCTCTATTTCCCCTACCCAGGGCTGGGCCAGGAGGGCAGTGCCCCCACCTTGTCCCCTGCTTATGCCCAGTGTCACTCACATAAGTCTGCAGCAGCGTGGATGTGTTCTTCTGCATGTAGAGGGCCAGGCTATAGGCTTGACTGATGGGCCCAGCTGGGGAGATGGGGGCTGCCGGACTGAGGAGTGGCAACAGCAGCGTCAGCAGGCAAAGGGGCCCTGGCAGAGGAAATAAGGTCAAGTCCCTGACCCTACCTGCCCATTCATTCATTCATCTCAACAACTCCTGAGAAGAGTACAGCCCTTTCGGCCTACAGCTATCTTGTATATATGCAAGTCAGGGCACAGTCATCCTGTAAGTAGATTATTTCCAACTCAAAACACTCCCCTGAACTCCAGACCCACTTATTCAACTTCCTACTTGACATTTTCACTTGGATATTAGCAAGCATCTCAAACTCAAAATATCAATGCACAACTCTGGTTGCCCCTGTCCCCCGACTTCCCACCTCAGGTGAGAGCACTTCCACTCTTCTAGTTGCTTAGGCCAAGCTATGGGGTCCTCTCGGATGCCTCACCGTGTCCCCCAGAATATTGTTGGCTCTATCCTTAAAAGGCAGCCAATGCACATGTTTCTTGATCTGCATGTTTCCTGATTGATCTGAGCACTCCTTACAAGTATATGTTGACTTTGTGAAAATCCATTGAGCTGTATACACTTAGGACTTGTGCACTTTTCTGTACATTTGTTACTTTTAATAAAAAGTTTTAAAAGATGAAAAGATGTACCCAGGATCTAACCACTTCTCCTCCTCCTTCCACTGCTACCCCCTCACCATCACCTGGCCTGGATAGCAGCCCCTCCCTTGTCTCTCTGCTTCCACCTCCACCAAGCCCCCCAGGTCTAGCCATATCCCTCCTCTGCTCGAGCACTCACATGGCTCCCATCTCTCTCAGTAAAATCCAAAGTCCTCGATGTGGCCTGCAAAGGCCTGGTCCCTGGGCACTGCTGAGATTTTCGCTATCTGAAGGAACTTCATGTATTTATTTGTTCCCTTGCTTATTGCTGTCTCTCCTTCCCTCTTCCTGGGTGTCAGCTCCAGGAAGAAGAAACCTCACCTGGCTCCTTCACTGCTGGTTTCCAATAATAATTTTTTGTTGAATGAATGAGTGAATGAATGCTGCCATGAACATCCTGGTCCCAGCCTCTTTGGGCACTTTTGAAAGTGGGAGTATCTGGATTGGAGGGCATGCTTACTTTAAGTTTGGGTAGATGCTGCCAACCTGTCCTCTCAAAGGCCTGGCTCAGTTTATGTTCCCACCAAACAGAGTGAGGATCAGAGAAGTGGGAAGCTACCTAAGGTCTCCAGCTAGGAAGTGGTGGAGGTGAGAGGCAAACCCAGGAGTTCCCAAAGTTCACAACCAACTGAGAGAAGGCTGAAAGGGAAGGCCCTTTCGTTCATTCATTCAACAGACTTGGATCACTGCACCACTCTATCACACTAGCTTGACCGTTAACTTATTTGGTACATGTATTGTATGTCTGCAGGATGAAACCCCCACGAGGCCATGGATTTTGTCTGTTTGTTCACTGCCATATCCCCAAATGCTTCGGATGGTACCTAGCACATAATAGGCACTCAATAAATATTTGTCAGATGAATGATGAATGAAGCCTTCTATGTGGAAGGATTTGGAGGTTTCCAGCAGAGGCAAAGACAGCTGGGCACCTGAGTCAGAGGGGCCAGAGAGGCTGGGCAGTGCCCCCTCCCCTCCTGGTCTCTGGCCCCTGCCCCTCACTCACCCACTGGACAGCTCATGCTCTCTCCTCAGCTCCTTCCTCTCTGCCGTCTCTGGGTCTTTCCAGGGCACCTGTCCTCCCTTCTCTCAGGTGGCTTTATACCTGGGGCTGAGCCCTGGGACCGTCCAACAGGGAGGCAGGGAGTAATGCCCTAGGGTGGAGGGGCGGGCAGTGGGCAGGGTCCTGGCAAAGAATGAGAGACAGACCCAGCCACGGGACAGGACAGGGCGAGGTTTGGGTGGGACCCAAAAGAGGGCATATATTCCAGCCAGAGAGGCCCGGGACTCAGGGTGCAAAAACCCCAGAGGGAGGGAACAGCTAGGAAAGGGGACTCTGAGGTGACATCCTAGACCCCCACAGCTCCCAAATTCGACCTTAAACCCTGGTGGCTGGGAAGGAGGGGCAAGGGCAGGGAGGGGATTATGGGGGACAAAGGGGCCGCCCTGCTCCCTGCTGCTCTGCACGTCCTGGGATCCAGTTTCCCCTGAGGAGGCGGCCCCCTGCTCCGCCCCACAGGGACCAAAGCATTGGCCCTGGCTCCTAAGGAGTTTGGAAAAGGGATAGGAGGGGCGGTGTGTGAGCAACATCATCTACACCCAGGTGCACCCTTAGACACAGGAGCATACACACGTCTACACACGTGTTGGCACGTGGGCACATGCCAGGCATGAGCACACACTTTCATGTGTTCATTCATTCAAATACCTGTGGACCCTTACTGTGTGCCAGTCCCTGTTCTAGGTGCCGGGGACAGAGCATGGGACCAGACAGACAATATCCCTGTCCTCGTGGAGCTGACACTTTAGCAGACATGCCTACCTATGTGCTGGATCATTCTAGGCCTACACATGACTACACACCCAGAGTCCCAGACGGATGAGCACACATGTACACAGATGCACACAGGTGAACACACAGTGCACACCTGGGGGCCCAGCCAGAGGCACCTGCGCAGAGTAGACACAGGGTACCTTGTGCCCACACACATGCACACGCACACACGCAGCTGGAGTCCTGGGATCTAGCCATATCTCAGCCTCTGACATGCTGGGAGAGCTTGTCCCTCTGCCCAGGCACAACACACACGGACACGCACAGACACACACACCTGAGGAACCCCACCCCCACCCCCCGAGGAGATAGCTGCCGGGCTCTGGTCCCTCTCCAGACCTTCCCAACCTCTCCATAATGGAGCACGTGTTTGGTTCTCACCCCTGCCCACCCCCTGAGTCAGAGCGGTCAGCCAGACCTCCATCCTAATTCCATCTAGGGGGGCTGGAATCCTGCCCACCTCACCTGCCCTGGCTAGGAGGTGACACGGAGGCAGATGGGATCACATATCCCTCAGCAGGTATTAATGGAGCACCTACTGTGTGCTGGCACCAGAGTGAATAATAAGGCAAGTCCCTGCCTCATGGGCACAGAGACCAACAATAAACGTGTGAACCAATAAAAACCCACATTTCCTAGAGTGACAAGGTGCTGAGAAGCCGCCAAGACAGGTTGATGTGACTTGCCGGGTTGGGAGGGCTTAGATAAGGAGCCCAAACTCCAGAAAGGGGCAGCTATTTACCTGGAGTCACACAGCAGAGCCAGGGCAGAACCTGACCCCAGCTTGGGGCTAGAAGGGGGGGTGCCCCAGATCTGAACTGTAAGCTGAAGGAGGGAGGAGGCTGAGGAGATAGATCGCTTCTGAGGTAGGGGGTCCTCAGCCGGGTTTCCAAGGCTGGGGGCTGGCGGGCAGGGCCTGTGTGGGCAGGCGGTGATGTCAGGGGATTAGAGTAGGCCCATTGAGCAGGTGCACTGAGGCGTGGGCCAGCCATGGTAGCGGGGCAGGGAGAAGAGGAGGGGCAGGAGGGCCTGAGGGAGGCAGATACTCGATCTGGTGCTATTCACAGGTGGACGGTGTACACGGGCCCAAACCTCACCCGAGAGGGCAGGATAACACCGCCTGACCCCACCGCCGCCAGCCTCTCTTGGGGGCTTCTCTTTCTTTCTCTTGACCCCGAAGTTCCCTTCAGAGTGGGAGGAATTACCCCCATCCCAGGCCCAGCTCTGTTAGTCCAAGGCTCTGTCTTGGTGAGAGTCATCAGTTCGGCACCCCCTCCCCAGCCTGCCCACCCTGCATGCCCACCTGTCTCCAACTCTCTTTTGGGCTCACCTGAAATAGACACCTTGAGAATCCCAGCAATTTAGGAGTCAGCAGGCTGGGGTTCAAGTTCTGCCTTTTTTCATCACGAGCTTGGGCAAGTTCTTTAACCTCTCTGAGCCCAGGGTGTTTCCCGTCTGGAAACTGTGATAATAATTCCCACCTCACAGACTCTTGCTGGCTCCACCCCTCCAAGTGTGCCTTGACCCCTGCTAGGAGGCCGCTCCCAGGCCTAGCAAAGCTTGCTCCAAGAATACATACTGCCCCCAACCAGTGGTAAAAGGCTCGATGTCCCACGACACTGTGCTTGGAGCCCAGTCGCTGTCCCAGCCATGTGTGTGCCCCCAAGAGACTGTCTGCCTGTCCAGCCCCAGGACACTCAAACATGACCCAACATCATCTAGAAAACCACAGGAGGAGGCTCATTCAGAACAAATACAAATGAAACTCCAAGCCAGGTCCTCACCCGACGTTAACTCCGACCCCATTCCCAGCCCCGACCGTGAATCTTCACCTCTTCCCAAGCTGGGAGCAGGCTTGGCAGGTTTCAGAAACAAGCAAGGCCAAGAAAGGGAGCAAAGAGATTGGTGTTTGATGAGATGACAGGATGGAGAAGAGCAGGGCGGCTTTGTCCCCTCCCACCACCACCCATCCCTTTCCTTGACTCCCCAGTGCCCTCAGGATAAAGGCCCAACTCCCCTGCCTAGTGTCACGGCTTCAACCCCTTCAACCCCCAGCCCCCTGCACAGCCTTGGACCTCACCTGCTGCTTTTGCACACCTTCTACTCCAGCCACACAATCTGCCAACAGTTCCTGCTAAACACTAGGCCTTTGCTCACATAATTACCCCGCATGGAAAGCTCTCCTGCTCCCCCTTCACCTGATACGATCCTTCTCATTTGGGTTTTACTTCCTCTGGGAAACTTTCCCTGTCTCCTCTGGCCCCAGCGGGGTTGGTGGCTCCTCTGGGCTCCCACATCTCCCTGTGGTCCCCCTATCCATTTACTGATCACCCTGCATTGTAATTCTGCCTCCTAGCCACTCCCCGCCCCTCCAGACAGGAAGGCAGGGTGTTGGCATGGCCACATCCCCAGCACTGGGCCACGCGCACAGGAGAGACCTCAGTGAGTGTTGGTACCAGGAAGGTGGAAGCATGATGGTTCCAACTGGAAACTCTGCAAGGCCATGCCATGGAATCTTGTCTGCTGAGAAGAGTGCCTGGTCTCAGGAAACACCCATGTCAGTCCCTCATCTGGAGTGGGTGGTGTGCCAAAGGGGCATCCAGGGCAGGAAGCATGGGAGAGATGCCCCAGCACAAGGCTGATCAGGGTGAGGAGCAAAGCCCACCCATTCATTAATTCCAGGAACCTTTCAGGAATCTTGGCAGTGCTGTTCCAGAGACAGGGAGCTGATGGTGACCAAGACCAAGAGATCCCTGTGCTCCTGGAGCACACAACTTTGCAGCTCACTCTTCCTCTTTTTCATCATCATCATCACTAACATTTCTAGCATGCTTACTAGGGGCCTGGAATTGCTCTAAGCTCTTTCTATACATTGGCTCATGTTCTCTTTATAGAACATCTTGGAGTAGATAGTACTGTTTGCCCACTTTACAGATGAGGAAATTGAGGCACAGCAAAGTTAAGTGATTAGTTCATGGTCACACAGGTAGCAGGAGCAGTGCTAGGATTTGAACCCAGGCTCCAGAGCTCTGAAGGCTTACACTTTCTAATCTTTGAAACTTTTCCACAGCTTTTGTCTTCCTGGATTCCTTTCAGGATTATCTGGCAAGGAGCTGTCACCCCCAATACTCAGATGAGATGGATGGAAAGAAAACGAATCACAATTTTTGCCTCTGTTATGTTGCCAGTCACTTTATACATAGACATGACCTCATTTAATCCTTGTAACAACACTGGGAAGCAGGTTTTGGGGTTATTATCCCCTCAGGTTTTGGGGTTATTATCCCCTCTTTTACAGATGACATTCAGAGAGGTTTGGTGACTTGCCAAGATCATCTGAAGAAGGAGTTGCAGATTACTTGGACTCAGGACTGGCTCCAGTGTCCAAGCTCTTCCCTGCCAGCCCAAGATACAGGTTCTTTGCTATCCCAATATCTTCACTACCATCTGTCCCCATGTTGGGGACACATGGGTGGACACCATGACAACAAAGTGGGGGACAGATCTGGCGGTGGTTAGCACACATCATATTCCAGGCCCACCTGGCCCTTGGTGACCTTTGGGATCTGGCCACACGTTGCCTCTGCTCTGTGAGCAGCCTGGGCTTGATGAGGAAGAAGAGTAGCAAGCCCTATGCCAGAAGCATGGAGCTTGATGGGAGATTCGGGTGTTGGTTTGAAAACTTGGAGACAGTAGAGTTAGAGCCAGCAATTACATACTGAACAGCCACTGTGTGACCTGAACTTCCCAAAGAAGTGCCACATGAACAGCCGAATCAGATGAGCAGACCCCACCAGATAACAAAAGCCACCTTCCACCCACGTGCTCACCGTCAAATCCAACTGGTACTAACTGGCCAACACTTATGTGCACATATGAGAGTAACATTCGTCGGAGGTAGGGCAGGTGGGAGGGGACGGAGGGACGGGTATATTCACATGTAATGGGTGTGGTGCGCATCATCTGGGGCATGGACAGGCTTGAAGCTCTGACTCGGTAGGCCAAAGGCAGTACACGTAACCTAAATATTTGAACCTCTATAATATGCTGAGATATAAATAAATAAATAAATAAAAATTTTTAAGAAGCTACTCTCAAATTACCAAACAAAACAGTGTGATAAATGTGCAGAACTAGACAAGTAGGTCAACGGAATGGAATGGAAAAACCAGGAAAGACCCATGGACACATAGGAATTTAGGAGGTGATAAAAGTAACTTTTCAAATGAGGGAGGATGTGAATACACTGTTTTCATAAACAGGTATTGGGAGTGGTGCAGTGGCTCATGCCTATAATCCCAACACTTTGGGGTGTCAAGATGGGAGGATTTCTTGAAGTCAGGGGTTCAAGACCAGCCTCGGCAACATAACAAGACCTCATTTCTTCAAAAAATAATAAAAGTTCGGCTGGGTGTGGTGGCGCACGGCTGTAATCCTAGCACTCTGGGAGGCCAAGGCGGGCAGATTGCTCAAGGTCAGGAGTTAGAAACCAGCCTGAGCAAGAGCGAGACCCCGTCTCTACTATAAATAGAAAGAAATTAATTGGCCAACTAAAAATATATATACAAAAAATTAGCCAGGCATGGTGGCACATGCCTGTAGTCCCAGCTACTCAGGAGGCCGAGGCAGGAGGATCGCTTGAGCCCAGGAAATTGAGGTTGCTGTGAGCTAGGCTGATGCCACGGCACTCACTCTAACCTGGGCAACAAAGTGAGACTCTGTCTCAAAAATAAATAAATAAGTAAATAATATAGGCCGGGTGCGGTGGCTCACGCCTATAATCCTAGCACTCTGGGGAGGCCGAGGCGGGCGGATTGCTCGAGGTCAGGAGTTCGAAACCAGCCTGAGCAAGAGTGAGACCCCATCTCTACTATAAATAGAAAGAAATTAATTGGCCAACTAA
>VSMD01097648.1:1093-114487 GCA_008750895.1 Mirza zaza
GGCAGCCCCTCCCGCCGTGGCCGCCCGCAGCCCCTCCCGCCGTGGCCGCAGCACCGCCGCCCGCAGCCCCTCCCGCCGTGGCCGCCCGCGCAGCCCCTCCCGCCATGGCCGCAGCACCGCAGCCCCTCCCGCCGTGGCCGCAGCACCGCAGCCCCTCCCGCCGTGGCCGCCCGCAGCCCCTCCCGCCGTGGCCGCCCGCAGCCCCTCCCGCCGTGGCCGCAGCACCGCAGCCCCTCCCGCCGTGGCCGCCGCCCGCAGCCCCTCCCGCCGTGGCCGCCCGCGCAGCCCGGCCCGGCTCGGGGCTCCGGGCTTGGCCGAGACTCCGCTTCCACCCGGGGCCGCCGCCTCCTCACGGGAGCCCGACAGCCCATGCCGCTCAAGACCGTCACGGTGTCCACGCTGCCCGCCCCAGCCCGCAAAAGCTCGGCTTCCGCACGGGCTGGGTGACCTTGGCCAAGTCACTTTCCTTCTCTGGGCCTCAGTTTTGGCCATCTGTGAAATGGGGATGGAGAGGCTTGAGCGATTTCTGACGACTGGGGTCTCCGCATTTGGATTTTTTTTCCTTTTTTTTTTTTTACATGATGCTTTTATTGATATTTGACAATTGGCCTAAATAAAAAGACTTTGATTCTAATTCAAGTCTCTTTACTGACAACAGGCATGAAACAGCACCATTCTTAAAATCTAAACCCTTTAAAATCCATTACTGAAATTCACTTAAGGAGCTTGAGAGCATTGTTAAAAGGGGCCAGGCAGGGCTACTTACCTGTGCTGAACCCAGCCTCAACCTTTGTTGGCAGGAAACTCAGCTTTCATGCTCCATAGCATGAAATCCCTTGCAAAAGTTAGTCTGAATTCAAAAAGAAATACAGATGTGTGGCAGAGAGGAACGGCTGGGAATATTAATCTGATAGAACCCCCTTCTCCTGCAGAGGCCGTGAGCTTAAAGTGTGCAGTTGCAGTGATTACTGTAATGATAGAGATGAAGTGGAAATGTTATTAAATAGTCCACTGGCCCAGAAAAGATGGGAGCAGAGTTGTCATCTTCTTCTTAAACATGCTGACATTTTTGGTCTAGGATGGGAGGAAATATTAGATTACTGGCACTTTCCTTAATAGGATGGCAATAATGAATAAGTTAGGCGATGTCTCAAATATACACGTGTGCTAAGGGGAGCCCGACGCAGGAGTCGTGAGCTGCCTGAGCCTTCAGGGCTCTGCAGAAAGAATGCCAGCCCCATGGTGGTGGTGTCAGTAAATTCAACCAGTCCATCCGCAACACAGTGGGACAGAAGTGGCAGGAAACAAGGGAGTACCAGGGCCGTGGCATGACTAAAAATGTGCTGCTCCTAGCTCACTCGTGGGTCAGAAACTCACCAGAATCTGTGCCTGACCCACTACTTCCGTGTGTCCCATTCTGTTGCTGGTTGTCCCGTCCCCAATCCTTTGTCTTTATTTTCTCAAATGTAAGACTTTCTGCCCATGGGTTTGAACCTCTCTTCCATGGGGGGGCCAACTGGTGGCTAGTTTTGTAGTGTTTTCCTCTTCCAGACCGTCTGCTGTGTCTGCTTGCCTGTCTGCAGGAAACATTCTGGCCTGTTTGCAGGGCTGGAGAGAAGTGGCTTGTGCCCAGGAGGACACCTCTGTGGGCATCTGTGTGTGCTCCGCGTGGAGGTGTGTTCATCTTCATGGGGTGTTGCCGTGGCACAGCGGGACACTGCCCTCCCTGCGTCTGTGCCCCGAGTGCTGTGGACCGCACCCTCGTGACGGCCACATGAGATGATTGTTTGAAACGTTTATATCCACTCTATTCCAAATGGTTTGTAAAGTGGTTTATATTACACATACGTTAATCCTTGCATTGTACAGTAAATAACAATGATGATAATGTGAAGGAAATGGAATACAAGTCCTATCAAAACGGTACCACTAGCTTATACAGTACTTTTGTATGGATTAGAAAAAGTCTACCTCTTTACACAGAGGTCAGCAAAATATGTTCTGGAGCTCAGATCTTGTTTTTGTAAATAAAGCTTTATTAGAATGCTGTCTCTCATTCACTGATGCATCGTTTATTATGTCTGCTTTCATGCTGCGGTGGCAGAGGTGAGCAATTGTAACACAGCCCCTATGATCTCCAAGTGTGAAATATTTACTTTGTGGCCCTTTAGGTCACATGTGCAGAACAAGCCAGGCGTTGTTCCTGCCTCACCTGTCCCTTGCTGCTGGCCTGGTCTCGTGCTATCTTCCCAGTAGGCTGTGCGGCATAGAAGTCAAGAATAGGCTCGAGAGTGACCAGACTCTTTCCTTGATCGGACTTTAGCAGGCTCCTGAGCCCTCTTTTTGACTAGATCTCTTTTTTGGGGCCTACCTTCAGTCTGCCAAACCCAGTTTTATCAAGATGCCCGCCAAGTCGGAGCGAGGATCCCCCACCTTTGCATGGGATTGTCGCCACTCTCAGACCCCATCCCTCCTCCCCTGCCTTTGATGTCTAGACTCTGGGTCTGTTTTAGCAGGAGCCCTGGCAAGTCATGCTCGGTGAGAGTCCCCACCCTCGATGTCTTCTCCCAGTCTGCCGACCCTCATCTGCTCACCAGCCATAAGTCCCCAGAAGTCTTTGCTGTTTCCAAGTTCAGCCCGATCTCTCTCCGCTATTGGGATCGTCTCGACACCATCAATAGTCCTGAGTGAAGTCTCCCTTACCATTTTAACAGCGTCAGAATAATTGTTTTTGACAAGAGGTGAAAACCTTGCCTGAGGTCCCATGGCCAGGATGTGGCAGCCAAGCCGAGAGACTGAGCTCTGTCATCCGCCTCTCTGGGAGGAATTCAAGCTCGGGCTCCTTTGACGCGCTGGACTCACTTGAATAAAAGATTGTTCCTTACCACCGACGTGCAAACAAGCCTCTGGCGTGCTTTCTTCATCACCACTGTCACCCAGTGTTATTAGTCACTTCAGGGTTTAACACTCTCCCAAGAGCTTCCAGAGAGTGTGTTCACTTATTCGTTCATGCGTCCGCGAGTACGGCGCACTCCGTGGCGCCAGGTGCGGAGGCAGCCCGTGAGAATGCCGCAGTGGGCAAGCAGACGTCTGCGAGGACCTTTCAGCCCGGTGAACTGCTGGACCCGGTTCTGCAGAACGTGCTCCTTCGCAGCTGCAGACAATTAACTTTGGCCCACATCTGGAAACTGCGCCTCATAGGGTCAAAACTGAGACCTGCAGTTTTCCTGAGACTGACCACGGGGCTATGGCGAGGACTCCGTGTGCGGGCACACCAGGTCTGATCACCAGCCACTCCCCCGCCCCAAACCTTCATATAAAAAGACCACGAGAATGGGGAAGCATAGACCTGCCCTGCCTGTGAGGATGGGAGGGGGTGTCCCCCACCTTCTGAAGCCAAGAGAGGGGCTTATGAGTCCCACAGGTAGGCAGCAGGGCTGCCTCCAAGAACTGGTGAGTGGCGTTCCTCCCCTGGTGCACACCTGCGTGGGCAGTGAGCCCGCGCGGCTCAGGCAGTGGGCCCTCTGCTAGTCTGGAAAGTGGAAGAAAGAATGAGAATGAGAGATGCAGACAGATTAGCAGGAATTAGGGTTGGTCCCTAGATAACTGGAGCTTAACTAAAGAAGGAAGTTTCTTTCTCTCTCATGTAGAAATCTAGGTGGCCAATGCAGAACTGGCACAGAGCTGGGCACTAGCTCGTGAAGCCCTCGAGAGAACCAGGCTCACTCTGCCGTCCTTAGGGTGCGGTTCTCCGTCCCCTGGGATGGAGCTCTAGGAATCATTTTTCCATACGGGCAGGAAGATGGAAGAAGGGTGGAAGAAGAGGCAAAGAGAAAGTGTCAGCTGGGTCTTGCGGAAGTTCCTGGAAGTTGCCTCGAACTATCTCTGCTCACACCTCATGGGCCAGGCCCAGTCACGTGGTCACAGCCAATGCCAGGGAGGCGGGCAGTGTGGTGTTTACTCTGGACGCCGCACACCCGCAAGCCAGGTGCAATTCTAATGCCACGGACCATGGGCAGAGCAGCAGCTGGAGTACAGCCGCTGTCTTTGCCCCAGTAGGGAGGTGAACGAGGACAGTGGGAGGGCCACCCCTCCCTGCCCCAGCATCCAGCACTGCACGGATGCGTGAGTTTCATGTGCAGCATATGAAACCACCGGGCTGGTGTCACTGTGTCCCTCGGCAAGAGGATGCCAGCCGTGAGTTTGGGGGTGCTTTCCTGAGGACAAGAACTAAAGGAGGGTCCCATGGAATTCCCATGCCAGGGAGTCCCTGCCAGACCTGCTAAGAACTCACTCATGGCTTATGAGAGACAAGGCCATTGGCCACCAAGACTGCCTGGGTTTACCTCCTGTTTGACCTTGGGCACATTGCTGTGCCTCTCTGTGTCTGCATATCCTCGTTTGTAATTGGGAATCATGTCATGCTGAGTCGGGAGGTGACCTCGGGGACTAGTGGGCTGCGGAACGCAGGGCCCCGGAGCCAGGCTCAGCAACGGTAAGTCGCCGCTGTCATCAGGACGCCCCACTCAGAGAGAAGAGCAGAGGCACTGACGTGGAAAATTGTGTAAGTTTCTCTCTCCTTTTAACTCAACACATGGAAGAAGCAAAAAACCTAGAAGAGGAGGAATTGGGTGGGCATCTCAGAGGCAGACCCTGCCTCCACACTCACGTTTCGGGGCGAGAGCAAGGAAGTGAGGCGGCAAAGCCCGTCGGGCTCCCAGAGCCTTACCTGGACAGCGGCGGGGAGGGCAGAGGGCAGAATCGAACGCGACAGATTGACCTTGCCATCAGCAAAGCTTCCTGGGATGTGATGGCATCTGCCCGCAGCGGGATCTGCTATTCAGTGGAGAGAGGACCCTCGCCATGGCACAAATGGACAAGGACGAAAGAAAAACAAAAACTGTTTTATTTAAATAACCCAACAGCAGAGATCCACAGCAGACTGGCTCGGCTCACATTTCCCTTTTGTAAAGTTGGCTTGTACTCTGCCGGGCTGGCAGCCCGCGCGTGGCCCAGCTGCGTTGGTGCCAACACGCCCGCAGGAGCCTGGCGCTGAGGCCGCAGACGCCGCCAGCCCGGCCCGCGCCTGAGCTCTCGCCCGCACCGGCCCAGCGGCCCCTGCCTCCCTGGGAGGGCTCGGGGAAAGGACCGCGGCCCTCCAGGCTGTTGGCTGCAGGGCTGGACAGCCCCAAATCCTTCCTCACCGAGGCAGAGTCCAGCCGGCCCCAGCACTTCCGCCTTTTGTTCCAGTCTTGCCTGCGGGACCACACGTGCCCGGGGCCTGTCGGAGAGCGTCCGGCCTGAAACCACTGTCGGCGCGGTGATATCGACCACATGGGATGCTCTCTGGATGGACCTCGTAACATCTTTCCTCTTCTGCTGAACGAAACAAAGGCACAGAGAGCCGTCCCAGGGCTGCCTGTGGCACCTCCGAGCTCTGGGCAGGAACGGCCTTCCACGGCACACGGACAAGAGCAAACTCAAAGTCTTACAAAAAGCCCGTGTGTACATTTCTATTTTAGCTTAGTTGTGGGGGCGAGTGGGGGATGTGAGTTATTTCTGGGAAATAGGGGTATTTTTCTTTTTTTCTTCTGAAATCAAAATCTTAACGTGGAGAAGAAAGTGCGGGACACCGCAGCTGGCAGATGTGAGTTCCGACTTCCCCACCAGGTGCTATCCTCAGTCTTCCTCACGGCCTCCAACCTCCCCGGGCCTCAGCCTTCACAGTCGCAGACAGACAGGCGCTGTGAGGCTCGAGTGAGACGCTGCAGGCAAGGCACCTCCTGGACCCCTGTGACAAATTAGGCACGCAATAGGTGGTAGCCGTCATCGGGACCGCTGTCAATACTGTCTGCTCAGATTCACTTCCCAACTTAATGGCCAAGGAACTCTACATCAACTTCACAAAAGACAGAGGTCAGGATTTGGACCCAAGTCTGTAATGCCAGTTGCTTCTCCTCGATGCAAAATATTACAAAGAGGCCACCAAGAATCCAGGTACCTCCACTGCCATTTGAGTCACCACCTGGGCCGGGTGACTGGGCCAGTCCACCACGGTGGGGCTGCATGCATGTTTTCTCTGCACACGTGCTGCCCTGGCACCTCCCAGGTGCCAAGAGGCTGCTCCTAGTCATCTTGCTCCACGTCCACTGTCAGCCAGCATGGGGCACACCCTCACCTTCGCTTAACGACAAAGATGGTGATCATCCAAGAGATTAATAAGCTGCTTCTTGTGACTCAGAGACAAGTGGCGGAGCCAAGCTCCAAATTCAGTTTTACTTACTATTTCACTCTGCTTTAATTTATCTGACTTGTTGAACTTTTAGAGAAGGTAAGAGGAGGGAGTGCACAGATGGACCTGGCTGTGATGGAACACACCGGAGTCCCTCTCGCCTGTCCTTTCCTCTGTGACCCGCACAGCGGCTGTGAGGCCGTCGCCCCCAGGCCCAGTGTTACGGAAGAGAACTGGATCAAGGCTCGGGGACTGAAGCCACTTTCCCAGAGGGCACAGCCAGGGCGCAGCGGGGCGGGGCTCTGCCTCCGAGCCAGACACTTTCCGGAGGGTCGGTCCAGGCTCTGGGCAGGTGTGCCCCTGCGGAAATGGACACACGCAGGAGGGTACAGTCTGCCAGGCATGAGTCGCCCAGCAACGCCTCAGGCACATCGGTGCGCCCTGCTGAGGGCAGAGGGCTGGGTCGCAACCCTGAAACAAGCCTTTGAGCGCCGCCTCAGAGCCACAGGCCCTCAGGGTGTGTTCTCAGAGGCACCTGGGAAGACTCAGGCTTCTGCCCCCGGGACTCCCTCATCAGTCCCTTTTGAAAAACGAGCAATAGCGACATGGAAGGCAAGCTCCCGAGGAAACTTTTCAATACGCCACAGGAAAATGTGGGTTAAAATGTTAAGAATGGCACCTGCTTCTACCCTCAATCGAATTCTGTTTTTATGCAATGGGTGGGGTTGACGCTTCCAAACGTGACAGTTTCTTTTCCAGCCCAGCCTCTAGTTACACTGCTAGAAAACGGTGTTACTTGATAGGCGGGTTTTTTTCTCCTTCTATTTCATCATATTATGAGGGTACAAATATTGTTAGGGTTACATATATTGCCCCTGTCACCACGCCCTGCCGTGCCAGAGCTTCAAGCATGTCCAGCCCCCAGGTGGTACGCACCACGCCCATTATGTAAGTACACACCCTTCCCCTCCTCCCCCCCACCTGTCCGCCACTCGATAAAAGTTTTTTTTTTTTTTGACATTTTGGTTATATGATAGGCGGTTTTTAAAGAATGCAGGAGGAATGGTGAGGACGTTTAAGGAATTCTAAGATAAGGATGGAAATAGGTTATATTTAGAGTTTCATTTAGAGAAATCTTAGAGCTTCTTATCACTCAATTCACTCACTTCTTCTAGATATATCTAGAAGCTACTTTGTGCCAGGCACTGTGTTAAGCACCAAAGAGAGCAAGATGCATAGAACAGCTCAAACACACGAACCCAGGGTCCAGTGGAGGAAGCAGACATGTACATAAGTCATTTCTGGTGCAGAAATATGCAAAAGATCAGTGGAAACACAGAAGAGGGAGGATACCAAATATTGTTAGAAGAATGTGGGAAGGCTCCCAGGGGAGATAAGATTTTTTCTCCAGGAAGAGTTGCTAGAAGTGGGACGTTCAGGCTGAGAGATCACTGTGAATACATGAAGGCCCCACGGTTTATGTGTGGGTAGTGGCTGGAGTGGCATGTTTTTCTGCTTAGCATGGTTTCCTGCCCTCTTCTTCCAGTTCCTTTGGGGAACCCCTGCCCTATTGAATATGGCTGTCCCTGGGGCTCAGCCCACCAAAGGTGGGGTACATGGTTCAAAGTGGCTGAAATATAATATTCTATCCCTTTGGCTACAGAGATCTGCAAAGCAAGATCTCTCTCTCTCCCTCCCTCTCTCTCTCTCTTTCTCTCTAAACAGGGTCATGGCATTTGAACTTTGTCCTGAGAGTAATGAAGAGTCAGTGAATACTTTTTAAGAAGCAAAGTGATATGGTTTGATTTTGTTTCAGAAAGACATCTCCAGCAGGGGGTGGCTCAGTGTACCTCTCATCCATTAATTTATGTAAGTATTGACAGAGTCTCAACCTAGTGGAGATAAAGAGGGAAAGATGCATATTTTGAAGCTGCTAATTTCATCTGAAAATACCAGGAGGCAGTTTTCCTCCTTAATAACTAAGAGTTATTTCATTAGCAGTGAAAATTGCTAATTAAAAAATGGATAAACACTTCAAAGGACCATCTCTCACATAGCAAACCCCCATCAGTAATGGAACATGTGCCACAATTAATAAGAACATCAATTAATAAAGGAAACAAAGAAGTAGTCATGGCAGGGAGGCTCCTGCATGGTTTCCTCCACAGGAATTCTCGGCTGGCTAGAGCTGCTCTGCTCTGGCTGATTTCACTCTTCCTAGCCCCAGCCTGGAAGTCACTCTGTCTTGGCATAAAAGCCTCAGCCTTTGACAAACCTTATGATTTCTATAAGCAGCAGTGCCAGGCCTGGCAAGTGAGTCAAGACCACGGACCTGGCACCAGTCCGGAGTCTGCCCTTAATGTGCCTGGAACCCATGGGAGACTCATCCCCAGGCTCGCGGTCTGAGCCACACACCAGTGGCAGGATCTGGTGCCAACCCTGGATAACTCTGTGCCCTTGGCAGTCAGTCTCTGGACCTCTGCTTTCTCCATCTGTGAAATAAGTGAGATCATAAAACATAGCCCAAACTAAGGAAGAGTTGCATAAATGAGACAAAATGATGCAAGACCCTTTAAAGTTAAAATTCAAGCCATCAAAACATCTATCTAAAAGACGTAGACTTTTACCATGGCCATTCCATGCCCATCCTCCAAACGTGCCTGGGAGGCACTGTGTTGCACATCGGGGTATACTGCTGATGAGAAAACAGTTCTGATCTTTTAGGGACAGAACCCTACTGGGAGGAACGTGTTGACTGAAGACCACAAGAATGCATTCACTGTGCTTGCGGAGGTCTGTACTAGGTGCTTTGGCAGAGAAGGCACCGCAGCAAGGTGTCCAACGTGCTTCCCTCTGAAGTCATGGCAGCTGCCAGGGAGGGGACAATACTTGAGTCGGGAGTGACACCATAACAACAATGCTTTAGGGGAATCGCCCAGGGGGTGTGGAGGTCGGACTGTTGGAAGCCTAGAGTGCAACATTAATATCACTAGGGATGAGAGGCCGTGCCTGTCCTGTGCCCGTTAGTGATGCACCTATTTCCTGCCCTTTTCTCTATCGCGGAGAACAGTGGCTGGGCTGTCAGGGAAGTCCCCTCTTTCTTTGGAGAGTGTCTCTGGCAGGGCTGCCTCTCTTCCACTGCTGTTGTACCCACTTTTATCACACAGCCCCTGCCTCTGTGGAGCTGCCAGCACTCACTGAGCAGTCCCTGCGGGTCTAGGCCCCCCTGCAGAGGCCTGGCTGCAGGCTCACACCTGCCTCTACGCTCTAGCTCTGGGGTAGGCAGCAGCTTCCTGTCACTGCTAATCTCTGGGTTGCTCCACCCTTGCCTTGTTTGCTCAACACAGAAAAATGCACCTGTGTCACGGATTCCCTGGACAATGTCGCCCTGTTTGAAAGACTCAGGGTGATTTCTGTCTTCTGCCTGCATCCTGAGTGAGAGATGGTGATGGACTGAGGCCCAGGATGAACCTCAGTGGATACAGAATGAGAGAGAACAAGAATTGGGGAACCTAACAGTTTGCAAAGAGGTCGCGAGTGCATGAGGACTGAAATGTATCCATTCAACATCTAGGGCTTAGTTGACTTGCTACGATTTGTGCCTTCATATCTGTAATTCCAACCTCAAGTCACAAAATACAAGGAAATTTCTACTTTAAGCACCAAGGAGAGTTCCTCCTCCATAATTAACAATTTTTATTGCTTAACAAAAGCAACCTCACACAGTGTTATCTTGATGATGACGCAGTCTCTCACACATTAAGGAAAGCTGTTTACTACAGCAGAGAGAAATCTGGCTTCTGCATCAGAGCATTTATAATTTGAATTTCCTTTCATAGTGGTGAAAAAAAAGGAAGAAATCTCAACTGCGTTGAGTGCTAAAGGTTAAGTCTAATGGTTAGCATCCTCCAAATTGCAATGCTTACTTTGACTTTTCATTTTACACAGGCATCACATGACATTAACATTTGTAGACATCCTTTAATGGGCTGTGCTGACCCCACACTGCCCCTCTTAGAGCCTCTGAGACAGAGGCTCTGCCGTGCTCAGAGGCTGGACGCCTCTCTCCAGAGCACGCCGATGCGTCCCATGCCCATGTCACAAAGTCTGAATTCTTAGTTTGGCAGTTTAAGCTCTTCATTATAGAATTCCAACAGTCAGATGGCTCTTCAAAACACTAAGGGGGCCTGGCATCTGGCTCACATCTGTAACTCCAACACCCTGGGAGGCCAAGGCAGGAGAGGTGAAGGATCGTGTGAGGCCAGGAGCTCAAGATCAGCCTGAGCAACATAGCAAGACCCTGTCTGTACAATCTTTTTTAAAAAACATTAAACATATAATCACTGTATGTCCCAGCAATTCCACTTCTGAGTATATACTTAAAATAGTTGAAAGCAGGGCCTCAAAGAGACATTTGTACACCAAAGTTTACAGCAATATTATTCACAAAGGCCAAAAGGTGGAGGCAACCACAATATCCATCAGCATTAAAATGGATAAACAAAATGTGGTGTATCCATACAGTAGAACGTTATTCAGCCTTAAAAAGGAAGGAAATTCTGACACAAGCTGCAACATGGATGACCCTTGAGGACATTATGTTAAGCCAGTCACAAAAAGGCAAATACAGTATAATTCCACTTATATGGAGTACCCAGCATAGTCAGATTCACAGGACCAGAGGGTAGAATGGTAGCTGCCAGGGTGAATGAGGACTTGTGGTTTAGTGGATACAGAATTCCAGCTCTACAAGATGAAGAGTTCTGGAGACGAGATACAAAGCATTGCGAATGTACGTAACACTGAACTACTGCACGCTTAAACTTGTTAAGGTGGTGAATTTTATGTTCGGTACATTTTAACACAATTACAAAAATCCCCAAACTCTAGTTCAGCTTTCCAGCTTCATTCTTTACCCAGCCACAAACCCACCCAACACAGCCTGGGCCTCTCGCATCAGTGATGCCCCTGCCCCATACCAACTCCGGTTATCAGAAAATAACTAGCCCCTCACGGCAGGGCACACCCCCCACCAACTCCACAAAGGGGTGCCCGGACTCACCTGGCAGCCCCTGCCCTGGCGGCTCCACAGGGACACTGCCCCACACAGGCCTTCTCCCTCGGGGCACCCAGTGCTCTCTTCCGAGCTGTAGTATGCAGCGTGTCTGATCTTTTCCCCACTGGGTGTGGAGTGCTTTGAAGGTTGGCAAGGTTCTGCCCCAGTTCCTCATCCCAGAATGTGGCATTGGATCTGGCATCTCACAATGGAGTTTTTCAAATAGACAAGTGCTAACTGAGTCTTTCTTCCCAGGCAACTGAACTGCAGTTGGTTTGGCCAAAAGAGCTACGAGGGCAGTTAGCTGAGCTTCTGGTCGAATGTTCCTCTGATCTTTGGCAAGAGCTTCGCCTTCCCTCATCTGCAGGGATGTGGGCTCCTGCCTACAGTCCATCTTCCACTACAGTCAGCAGGACCCTGTGAGAAGCAGCCAGTGTGCACCTCTATTGAAAGCCTAGATCAAATCACGTCCTCCTCTGCTGAAAATCCCATGCTAGCATCCCCCTCTCTCAGGACGAAAGCAGAGGCTGATAAACTCCTGTTACCCCATGCCTCACCTCTCCCCAAACCAGGCCTGCTGCCACCCTCCCATGGTCCATGCTGCTCCTCACTATTCTGGAGACACACCAAGCATACTCCCACTTTGGAACCCCGGTGCCCCTGCCAGGAAATGTTGCCCCAGGTGGTCACATCTTGCCCCCGACTTTCCCCAGCTCCATGCTCATGCGGCCCTATGTCAGAGAGGTCTTTCTTTACTCTCAGGAAAACAGCAACAAGCCAGACACCTGCCTGTGGTCCTCCTGTGTTGCTACAGCATTTCCTAGCCCTCGTCACTGCCTGGCTTATCATACACGCGGCCTTCTGCTGTCGGCCGCCTGCCACTAGAGTATGTGCACTGACAGGGCAGGAACTGATCAGCCCTTCACTGCTGCAGCCGTAGCCTGGCATGGTGCAGGCACCTGGTAAGTCACTATTGCATGGACGGACAGACGGATGCTGAGTGGATGGAGGCATGAACACCTCAGCTTTCCCAGGACTCGCACAGGCTGTGAGGTCAGCACAAGAAAAACAATGCCAGGTCCCGTGGTTAGTAGCACCAACATGCAAATATGGAATATTTGCATCTCATCTCAACCCCCATCTGACTTTGAAGAATTATTTCAACACTCCTTGTGGCAATTATTACAACATAAATGACCCACATTTAATGACCTTGCTCTCAAGGCCCTGCAGATAGAGACGTGACGTAAGCCCCAGTAGCACATTTGCTGGTCAGTGGATTTGTCAACCCCTTTCTTGTGTGAATTCCTCCTCCTGGAAAAAATGCTCTTCACCATTTGCACCTGTCCAAATCCTCTTTGGACTTCAGAGCCCAGCTCCTCCATTGGCCCGGGCAGAGCAGAAAGCACACGTGGCATCTCACTTCTCGGAACTCTCAGAGCACTTCATCCCTACTGATCTCTCTTATAATTCACATTGTTCCCAGCCTTGTGTTTTCCTCACTTCCAAAATGGGGCTGTTGTGCTGGATTGTAGAAAGATCTAGGTATGTGCAACTGTGTGCATGCGTGCACATGTGCGTGTGTGTCCTAGCACATGGAGCCCAAATACAGTGACTGTAATTATTGATAAGAGTGGCCTCTTCCCACAGGGATCAAGGCTTCTCAAGGGTAGAGTTTTTTGTCCTAATGCCTTTATCCCTAAAGCCTAAGCTTTGAAACTTCCCTGTGACTATGTGTTGAGTGACTGAATTAATGAAGAAAAGGTCCCACTTGGGGATGGGAGTCACAGATGCATGGAGAGCGTGCGAGTCTGGCTTTAATCTTGGTGTCCCTGCTGCATGCTGACATTTCCAAAAATGCTGACCCAATTTTCTGCCACCATATTCATCATCTTGCCTTTGAACATCTTCTGTAAAAGAGTTTCTTGTTCATTAGATCCTTCTGGAGATTTGTTTTCTGCTTTCTTATTCTGCTCTTCAATTTTATTCTAGTTTCTTTGGCATTGAGACCTAGGTCCATATTTCAAAATTTATTATCTAACATGAACACTCTCCACCCAGTTGTGGGTGCAATTTATACACAGGAGATGGAACAATCCCTTTAAGGAATAAATTGGATTCTCTTGTATTTCACTTTTCTACCGTCACAAAGCCATCAATTCTCCAAATGCTAGCCTGTGCAGAGCAAAGCTCTGTGCCTGGAAATAACACACAGTCAGATTGAATTGGAATCTTCATCCTAAATGACTTCTGTGTGTCTTCAAATATTTTCCATCGGAATATTGCTTTCTAGTTGATGGGACCCCCTTTCACAGGATAATGACAAGGGCTGTGTGGCCTGGTGAGAGTTAGCAATGGATTTTTGGTGCAGTAGTGGTAGGAGGGTGTTGGGGACATATCCAGGATACAAAAATAGGTTATACCAGTTTCATCCTCTATTTATCAATCATTATTATTTTATTATTGATCTTATTGAAGGTTTAGTATGTGCTAGGCAAAATAGTGCTATGACTTCTACATGAATCATTCCATTCCCTTCTCATATAGTCCATTTTAGAGACGACAAAACTGAGGCATGATATGTTTAACTTTCCTGAGCTTCCACAGCTGGCTTAAGTGGTGGTACCAGCATCGCAACCCAGGTTGTCCTATCTAAAGCTCACGCTTAATAAACACCTTCTCTTTACGGAGAAAGTTAATCATGCTTTGATTTTCTTCATTAAAGGGATGACAGGCTCATTAAGGAAAATTTAAAAATAGAACAAAGAAGAAAAATTCCACATAGTTTTCCTGCAGCATTGGAAAACTGCTGCTCAGTCTTTTTCATTTAATAAGAAGACATTTCCTTGCACAGTCACATAATTTTATAAGCTATGATTTTCTCTCAAGATTGTAAAAATAATCCTTTTCAATATTGTAAGATTTTCAGAGTAAGCATTATATATGGATGTACCATAGTCTCTTAAAAGGTTTACTAAGGTGTACTAAGCCATTTCCTTTCCTTTAGATTATTTCAAAATTATTGGTTATCATAAACAATGCTATAATAAATAACTCCATGCTGGAAACTTGGTATGCAGGCTATGCCTTGAGCAAATGCTTGAGGCCTGAGAAATCGGAAGGAGTCTTTAGACTGGAGCCTTCCGATACATTCCAGGAAGTGAAATTAGTGAGCCAAAGTGTATGAATATTTAAAAAGTGCTTGATTCTTATCTCCAAATGTCTTTCCAAAAGGGTTGTAACAATTTCTACTGCCACTAGCAAATATATATTTGGACTGCCCACAGAACATTTTTCTAGACTGATTTGTCTTAGGAAATGTCCCCTTCCCCCAAAGACAGGACCCAATCTGCATGTCATTGTCTTCCAAAAGCCTGGTTGACTTTTAATGCTAGATTGCATCCTTCCTTCTTTGTGTTACACAGCACTCTGAACACACTCTGACCCAGCACCTCCCAAACCAGCTGAGATTGTCCTCACACACCTGTCTTTCCAGGACAACTGTGAGCCCTGTGGCAGACACACAGCAGGTGCTCAATGCATATGTATGGGCTGTCTGGGTTTTGAAGAAAGGGACTGTGTACGTATGTATCATGGTTTCTATTGCGCTGTCCAGCACACAGTAGGTGCTGATTAAATACTGACTGGCTGACTAACTGTGAACCCACCATTTGGTTCACTTCGAAGCCTGCCAGGGCAGAAATAACTCCCTGCTTGGGCAAATCCTCTCGATTTCTTGGGCCTCAAGCATTCACTCAAGGTATATATACATTTATTAAACACCTGCTGTGTTCCAGGACCCGCAATAGGTAACTAGGGAATAGAGATAGCCCTGAAAGCACCCTCTGGAGGAGCCTGCAGTTCCATGTACGTGGCATGCCACGAGGGAGTCCTCAACGAGGTACGAGTGGGGCTTGTGGGTTTCCAAGGAGGGACCACCCAGCTCTCCTTGGAGCAGTTGGGGAGTCCTCACCAGCGGCAACCCTAGGGCTGGAGTGTGACTGCAATGGGCTGAATCGCAAACCCCCAACTCTATGTCCAGTCCTGGTCCTGGTATCTGTGAATGGGACCTTATTTGGATGCAGGATATTTGGAGATGTGATTAGATTAAGTGTCTTGAAGTGAGATCATCCTGGATTTAGGTTGGCCCTAAACCCAATAGCTGGTGTTGTTACAAGGAAGAGAGACATTTGAGATGGAAGGCAGGGTGGGCAGGTCCACATGAAGGTGGAGGGAGAGACTGGAATGCCAGGAGCCACCTGGAGAAGCTGCCAGAAGACAGGGAAGGAGTCTCCCCTGGGGCCTTCAGAGAGAAAGGGACCTCTGCCAACACCTCGGTTTCAGACTTCTGAGCCCAGACCTGTGGAGAAGGAGTTTCTCCTGCTTTAAGTCATCAGGTTGATGGTAGTTTGTGGCAGCAGCCACAGGAAACTGACGTGCTGATGTAGAAAACTCAGTGTTAGTTCCCGACAGCCCTCCTTTCCTCACTTCTCCTCAGACCTCTACTCTGAGAGGCCACGTGCCAGGGCAGGGACTGGGCCCCTTTCTGCACAGCCGGGTCGCCGTGGGGCTGGGGGCGCCCAGGTGTGGTTCTCTCTCACCCATCTCCCCCTTCCTCGCAGTTGGAGGTACAGTGACCTGCTCTCTGATGGATTTCTCTCACGTTGCAGCCCTGTCCAGTCTGTTCAGTATTTGCCAGGGCTGACTGTGCCCACGCCCTGCCTCCCGGGGACACCCTCAGGGGCACTGAGGAGTGAGATGCATGGCCCTGGCCTCCGGCCTGGAGGTGCGGGTGCTAACTAGCTGGGCAGCATGCCGCAGCCTGTCCTCCAGCTCTGCTCCTAGAAATGTCTTGATGGAGGTTTGGGGCCCACGCCCGGCTATAAATGCAGTGGCACTGGAAGTGCCTGCAGGGGTTTCTCTCAAGGGAGTTGTGAGGCTGCACGTGGGCTGCGGCAGAATTCAGGTAGCCTATCCACCTTAAACAGTGACTCTCCGCCAGAGGTGATGCTGCCCTCCAGCGCCTGTTTGATGCTATCTAGAGACAGTTTTGATTGTCACAATTAGGGGAAGGAGCGGGAGTGCTCTGGGTGTCACGTGGGAAGGAGCCACAGATGCAGCTCAACATCCTGCAGCATGCAGGTCAGCTCAGCCTCATGCCAAGGAATTATCTGGTCCAAACGTGAATGGCGCTGAGGGTGAGGGGTTCTGCTGATGCCTTCAGGATCCTGCTGTGAGTGCTGACAGATGGGCACTGCTAACCAGGCAGAGGGGGAAGTACAGCATTCCCTAAAGGCAGGCCGCCCTGCAGAGGGAGAACAGAGTGGGAGGACAGCACGGTGGGGAGGGAAAGCAGTGAGTCCTGGGCAGTGGAACGCTGAGGCTCGTGCGTGGGGCCAGACAAGGGGCACGTGAGGTCCTGGGATACTATGGTAATGATAGCAGGGAGCGTTAATGCAGAGGTTCATGTGTATTGAGCACCTGCTGAGCGTAGCCCTGCAGCACACATCACTCCAGTTTGTTCCCTCCACATCCCTGCGAGGTCCAGTATTAGTTTCCTATTGCTGCTGTAACAAATTACTGCAAGCTCAGTGGATTAAAACAACAACATTTATTATCCTATGGTTCCAGAGGTCCGAAGGGCAGCATGGAAAGCCAAGGCGGTGGCAGGGCGCGTTCTTTCTGGGGACTCTTGGGAAGGCTCTGCTTCCCAGCTTTTCCGGGCTCCAGAAGTGCCTGTGTTTGCCATTCACAGCCTCCTGCTATCATCAGAGCCAGCAGCGGAGGGGCAAGGCTGAGTCCTTCTCGCGTCGTGTCACTATGACCCCTCATCTACCTCCTTCTACTTGGATAATCTAGGATGATCTCCCCATCTCAAGGATAGCAGGGGACCAACCTTAATTCCATCTGCACCTGAATGCCCCTTTGCCCTGTAACGTAACATAGTCCAAGCTCCCAGGAATCTGGATGTGGAAATCTTTGGGGCCCATTTTTCTGTTCACCATAGGTAGCATTTTTATCTACAGAAAATAAACCAGAGCTTCAGAGAGAATACATGATGTGCCTGAACTCACAACAAGGGAGCTAGGCTGTCTGTAGCCAAATCCAGGCTTTTAGCCACAGAGCTTCCCAGCTCCCCAGAACAGACAAGCTGTACTTGGTTAACACTTTCTACAGTGCCTGACACTTTATCTCACTCAATCCCCCAACAACTCTGTGGGAGGTGATCACTTCTTCTTGTTAATAGAGTAGCAAAATTGAGTCCGAGCAGTGATGGCCTTATCCAGAGTCTCTGGGCTGGAATGTGATGAAGCTCTCAGCACTGCTCCCTACAGCAGTGAGTGGCCAGGCCAGGACCCTGCCCATGAGCCTTCCCTGCTGTCAGTTACTCTGGGTCTTGTCCTCTCCACGATCTTGCTCCCTGTATCCCACCACTTTGGGAGGCTGGGTCAGAGGTTCAGGTTTGTTTGTTTGTCGACTCTGCTGCTTATCAGAAGGAACCCAGACTGGGCCCCAGAGAGGAAAAGAGACTGCCCAAGACCCAACTAACATCTGGAATCTCCCATTTTTCCCTTATACTACATGAGCTATGAACCTTTGCAAAGAGGACATGGGACTGGCAACCTGGTCGCATTGGCCCTCGGTGTGATCCCTTGTCCCCACAGCTTGGACACACTTGACTTCCTGGGAAGGTGGTATTGGCAAGTGGGAACCATTACCCTAGCCTCATTCTGCAATCAGTTTTCTGGGAAAGACACATAGAGAAATTTGCCAAATTATCAAGAATCAAGAAAGTCTGTCTTTCCAGGATTCATGGGGTACAAAAAGGAGGGAGTGGGTCTACACACAAAAATGACAACCATGCACAAGATTCCATGTAAGGACACAAACACCATTCCCATCGGTCCATGCAACCTCAACAAGAAACTGATGCTATTTCCACAAGACAACAGCACTTCACCTGGGAATGTGAAGAGCTTCAGAAAGGGAGGAGGTTGAATAGTGCCTCTTAAACAATATTTAGTAATATATTTAAATAAGGAGGTGAAAGACCTTTACAGGAAGAACTACAAAACACTGAGGAAAGAAACAGCACAGAACATAAATAGATAGAAAACCACACCATGCTCATGGGTCGGCAGAATCAACATTGTTAAAAGGTCTATACTACCCAAAATGATCTACAGACTCAATGCAATCCCTATTAAAATACCAACATCATTTTTCACAGATTTAAAAAATATAATTCTGTGCTTCATATGGAACCAAAGAAGACCCTGTATAGCAAAAGCAATCTTAAGCAAAAAGAACAAATTGGAAGGCATCAATTTACCAGACTTCAAGCTATACTACAAGCTATAATACAAGGCTACAGTAACTAAAACAGCATGTTACTGGCACAAGAACAGAAAAATAGACCAATGGAATAGAACTGAGAACCCAAATATAAAACCATCCTCAGATAGCCATCTAATCTCTGACAAAGCAGACAAAAACATACACCAGGGAAAAGAATCCTTATTCAATCAATGGTGCTGGGGAAAACTGGATAGCAACATGTAGAAGACTGAAACAGGATCCACACCTTTCACCTCTCACAAAAATCAACTCACAGTGGATAACAGACTTAAACTTAAAGCATGAAGCTATAAGAATTCTAGAAGAAAATGTTGCAAAAACTCTTATAGACATTGGCCTATGCAAAGAATTTATGAAGAAGACCCCAAACACAATAATGGCAACAACAAAAATAAATAAATGGGACCTGATCAAATTAAAAAGCTTCTACACAAAGAAACTATCACAAGAGCAAACAGACAACCTACAGAATGGGAGAACATATTCACATGTTACATATCCGATAAAGGGCTGATATCTAGAATCTATAGAGAACTCAGGAAAATCAGTAAGAAAAAATCAAACAACCCTATCAAAAAGTGGGCAAAGGACATGAACAGAAACTTTCCAAAAGAAGACAGAATAATGGCTAACAAACATATGAAAAAATGCTCAACATCTCTAATCATCAGGGAAATGCAAATCAAAACCACAATGAGATGTCACTTATCTCCAGTGAGAATGGCCTTTATCAAAAAGTCCCAAAACAATAAACGTTGATGTGGCTGTGGAGAGAAAGGAACACTCATACACTGCTGGTGGGACTGCAAACCAGTACAACTTCTGTGGAAATCAATACAGAGGTACCTCAAAGAGCTACAAGTAGAACTACCATTTGATGCAGGAATCCCATTACTAGGCATCTACGCAAAGGAAAAAAAAATTCTATAAAAAAGATATCTGAACTTGAATGTTTATAGCAGCACAATTCATAATTGCAAAGATGTGGAAACAACCCAAGTGCCTATGAGTGGATTAATAAAATGTGGTGTATGTATACCATGGAGTTCTACTCAGCCACAGACAACAATGGTGGTCTAGCATATCTTGTATTATCCTGGATAGAGCTAGAACCCATTCTACTAAGTGAAGTATCATAAGAATGGAAAAACCACATGTACTCTCCATCAAATTGGTATTAACTGATCAACACTTGCATGCACATATAGTAATAACATTCATCAGGCGCTGGGTTGGTGGGAGGGGGAGGAGGGTATGAGTATATACACACCTGATGAGTGTCGTGTGCACGGTCTGGGGGATTGACATGCATGACACTCTGACTCAGGTGGGGCAAAGGCCATATATGTAACCTAAGCATTTGTACCCCCGTAATATGCTGAAATACAAAAATTTAAAAATTTATTTGCATGCACAAGAAAAAACAAAAGAATTTCACTTTTCTATGAGAGTGATCCATGTGATTCTTTCCTTCATGAGAGCTTGGGTAGTGGACAGATTCTATGAGTAAATGTTGTTAGAGAACTCCACTCCCATGGACTATGGTACAGTGACAGTAGGAGCTTGGGCCCTGAAGCTGGGTGACCTGTGGTGGCCACTTCCTGTTTGCCCTAGAGCAAGTTATTCACCCTACACAAGACCCAGTGGTCTCACCTATAACATGGGGCTAATAACTAGGCGAAGTCATACCTGCAAAACACCCAAAACAGAGCCTGGCAAGTGCAAAACGCTCAGAAAATGTTGACTGCTGGGGTGGTCCAGATCTCACAAACATTCTGGTTTGTTTTCTAATCTCCCGTTGCATGTTTCAAGTGGATGACCTCCCTACTGGGTCTAAACTCCAACTGCACATAAATACGAACAGAGCCTGGGTCCACGTCCCACTCTGGTAGAACTCCCCTTTACACCTTATTCCCACTGAAAGATACAAAATGTTATGAATATTTGTATGGAGCATGTGCTTTTACAGTATTCTTTATTTAACTTTTTATGTGTTAACTTTTTTAAATTAAATTGTCTGTGGGGAACACGAGTGGGGAATTTAAAGAGAAAGTTTGAAGCATTTACTTTAAATCTATGAAAATGTTCAAAAATATGGGAGAATTGTCACTTACTTTTCACTTACACTTTTTTGAATCCTTTGAACTTTATAACATGTACATATATTGTCTATTAAGATCTGAGCTTAAACCCAGTTATAGTGTCATAGCACAAAAGGATTTACTTTTTAATTCTCTTACTGAATTTAATAAAGTGATAAAAAAGATAAGATTAATAAAAATTAGCATTTGTGTATTTATCTTTCAGACAATTTTGTAGAGAAATGGGAATATCTTTGAAAGCTTGCATAGACAATGCTGATTTAACTAAATAAAAGTGCTTGCTAGTATTTCAGGATTAGTCTGGTATTATTCCTAATGATTAAGAGACAAAAAATATTTTTGACAAAAGTTACCAAAAAAAGGAATAAAACCCAGGTAAGATTCATAATTCACTTTAATGATAAAGAAAGATTCATAAATATTTGATTCATTAAGCAGGTATTTTCCCACGGCTAAATACTATCAATAAACAACTCCGAGGCAAAGCTTTTCCTATACATGGTGGCAAGGGATTCCTGCATTGGAAAAAGATTGTGAATCTGATGAAACATGGGGCATAGGAATGGAGACTATTAGTCAACTTACCTGCAATGCTAAATCAGAGTCAGGAACGAAAGTCAATGCACCACAGGGCATCGAGATGCTCCAGAAGACATCTCCCAGGGCTTTCAGGTGTCTTCAGACCACTGTTTGATGTGGGCACATTCACTGGTGAAAATTTTCACCAAAGCAGTCTGAAAATGTTGTACCAGCCCAGCTTTGATTAGCATGTAGATCACTGCTCTGATCAAAACAGTGAACAAATGGTTGCTGTTTATAGCTTCATATTTATGTGACTCTGGATTGGATTTTAAAAGGCCAGAGGGAGGGGAGAATTACCAGAGCCTTGCACCTCATGGGAGGTGTGAGTTCTCTTCAAATCAGCTCATATTCCCCAATTGACAGGTGCAATGCAACAGCACTTGCCTGTGACCAAGAAGACTCTGAGCAGCCTTCCTTGTTCATCTTCTTCATTTCCTGATGAGTGGTAGTTTAAAGCATTACTGTATGTAGTAAAAGAACGCCGCCTACCTAATGGAGTGGCGTGCAAAACTTGGAGAAATTTTTAACATCAAACATAAGATTTCAAAGGAATTTCCTGCTTATGATTTGCTACTTTGGGCCCTCCCATGAACTTTGGGGTCCTCAGTTACCAAGGAATATTTGGGAAGAAAAGTCATAGGAAGTAGTGCAGGATATGGGTATTGACTTATGGAATGTGGATGTGTATCTTCAACTAATTTAAAGTAAGGCCTGCCCTTTCTGTCTTTCTTCATTACTTCTTCACTGATCCAGTAAATAGTTATGAAGCACTTACTATGCGCCAGGTGCTGTCGGGTGTTGAAGATAGGAAGATGAGCAAGGTAGAGAGGTGCTGGCCTCAGGGAATTTACAGGTGAGGCAGGTTTATTCTTCAGCGGCCTAGAAACAAGTTAGCGACTATATCATTACCCTCTGGGATCGCATGCCAGGAGGCAGCGAAGGGTTTTGGAGAGAATGGGGCTGAGGAAAGAAGTGGGAAGCCAGCTTCAATAAAATATGGTCAGGGACAGCCTCGAAGAAGTGGAGTCCTTGTCCCTGTTCGGGCTCTCCAAATTAATCAGATGTGACTTTGGACGGACACAACCTTAGTTTTTCTTTTGCATCTGGGAAGGCAGCCAGGTGTAGTAGAAAGAGCGTTTGACTACAAGTCAGACTCCACTGCTTAGTAGCTATGTGACCTTGGGTTAGAGGATTCACCCCCAGAAATGTCGGTTGCCTCCTCCATACCATGGGAGCAGAGGCTTCCTCCGGGGGGCTGTGAGCAGTTGATGAGATCCATTGTGCTTACTGGGATGTTAATATATGCATATGGACATTTTGTAAACAGTTCGATGCAACTGGAACAATAAGCGAGCTGTGTGCTCAGTGGCCATCGGCCTGGGATCCCGGGTGTGAATGCTCCGCTTTGCTGCCAGGGTTCCATGACCTGCCAGCTGTGTGACCTGGGCACATTGCCCAGCCTCTCCACAAAACCGGGCATCATTATAACACCTAGGTCACTTTGTTGCTGAAAGAATTGCTTTTGTGTGCACATTGTGTGTGTATGCATTGTATGTATGTGCATCTATAAATAATACGTGTACATACCGTATGTAAATACACACATATGTATATGTCAACACATAAGAGTCTAATAAACTTGATTAGTTATTATTCATTTAATTTTGTATAACCCATCCCTCTGGATACCTAGTTCAGTAATCCTTCCCTGGATGAAGAACTCTCGGGAAGCACTTCCAGGGCCTTCAGAAAGATCATTTTCTATGACAAACTGGACCGTGGCACTCCCAAGTTTCAACCCATGAATACAGGAGCACAAACAGGCTGGTTAGGGGGCCCTCCCTACCACCTTCGCCACGCAGACGTCTCCCGCTCAGGCCTCTCCAGTCCACGTGCTTCTCTCAGTGCCTTCGGCACACCTCCTCTCTGGGCTCATTCCCACTTGTCCTGCAGATCACAGACCAACCGTGCCATGCCAGCTCCATGCCCCCACCCAGGCCCGGCCTTGGGCTGGGCTGGGTGCTCCTCCTGCTTTGTTGCACTCTGTCACGGTCCTCATCCTGGGGTGCGGTTGCTTGGTCCCTAGAATGGGTGGGAAGCTGCTCAGGTGCAGGCCAGAGTCTCATGCATGATTTTCCTCCCAGGGGTTGGTCCGCTGCTAGGTCTAGACGGTTGTTGGCAGAACGAAGGGCCAATTCAAACGCCGTGAGAAGCAAGTCTTCTTATTGCTTTAAGACAATTTATTTCAGACCCACTATCAAACTCACCAGATTATACTCTAAAATACCTTTTATTTTCTAGAGATTTATAACACCATCCTCGAAGGATAGAGATTTGTCACCACTGAGTACATAGGAAAGATTGAACATCCGATTTCAAAGTCAGCTTCCCCAGATAAAGGAAAGAGCCAGGCATCTAAAAGAGGCCAGGCACAGTCAAATCCTTTATGAACATCTTCCCACAAATTTGCATAACAGCCCATTCAAGTAAGTGTCATCAAGCCCATTGTTCAGATTAGGAAACTGAGGCCCAAAAAGTTAAGTAGATGGAGTTAAGTAACTTGTCTAAGTTCACCCAGGGGGAAGGCAAATATCCTTGGCAATCAGACCCAGACTTGCATTTATGGACTAATTCTTCCACTTCTAAGTGTGGCTATGTTGAAATAAGCAACATTCATCTTTAGTATAAAATATGATGCCATTGAAAGTTTTTGGTACACATGCCATGGAGATGTATAAATCCAGTTGTCGTAGTAATGCAAAACATTGCACAGCTTTACCATACGACCGTATACACAGCTGTGTACAGACACAATTTCAAACCTGCACACATACACACATTGAAAAAGGGATTTATGAACCATATGGAAGGGGAAAAAAGTCTGATTCAAATCTCTGCCAATTCCGTAATTTTAGAATTGGTAGGTAACTAAACCATATCACTCAGGGTTCTCCAGAGAAACAGAAGCATTGGGATATATACAGATATAGAAAGGAGACTTGTTATGGGAATCGGCTCATGTGGTTATGGAGTCTGAGAAGTTCCACGATCTGCCACCAGCGAGCTGGAGAAACAGGACAGCCAGAGGTGTAGTCAGTTTGAGTCTGAAGGCCTGAGAAATGGGGGGCTCTGGGGTAAGTCCTGGTATGGGTCTAAAAGCCCAAGAACCAGGAACAATGACATCTGAGGGCAGGCCAAAGACGGATGTCTCAGTTCAAGCAGAAAGAGTGAATTCTCCCTTCGTCACCGTGTCATTCTATTCAGGCCCTCGACAGCCTGGATGAACCACCGAAGGGGGCGATACCATCTGCTCTACTCAGTCCCTCTACTCAAATGCTGATCTCTTCTGGAAACACCCTCAACAGACACACCTAGAGACAATGTTTTCCCAGCTGTCTAGGCATCCCTTCGCCCTGTCAAGTTGACACATAAATTAACCGTCACACATTTACTTAGTAGACTTTAAAATTTTTTTCCTAAATTACTGGATTGCTCATTTTCTCCAGGGTAGATGTGCAGTGTAAGAGCAGGTGACCTCCACAAGAGAAGTATCTTTGAGAGAGTGACTTAAAAACTTTTACTGAAATCTAGTGAAATTGTTCCAGCCAGCCAAGCTGTATTCCAACAGTTGGATTGCTGCCTCGTCTACTCCTGGCTCAGCTCTGGAGAGTGGTCCTCCATCTCACCAACGTCCGCACGACTTAGTGTCTAAGCAATCTGGGCAAATGGACCATCTGTTGCACACTCGTGTAGGAAGGGCTACAGTAATTCATAAAAGGCACATGTATAACGGATGGGTAAAAAACTGCTTTCTGCGCCCTCGGGGAAGCCCAGCCCGTCAACAGAGGCAGGCTTTGCCCCTGCGACCTTCTCTACCAAACGCCGCCTGGCGCTCACAGAACCAGGCACGTGCATTCAAAGCAGGTGGATAAACAGGTGCACACACATGGAACCACCCTTTTACTATGGTTCTCCTTCTTCTCCGTTGTCAGTACATTGCTCTTGTTATTTGCACCAAAGTTATACATGAAACAGTCAATGAATAAACAGTTCTGCAAGTTTTGTTGCAACAGTCCCTGTCCCTGTCTCCCCCATGTACCCTTCTCCGTCCACTCTCCTCCTTCAGGTCACAATTTTGGCATCTAACTCCTTATCTCTAAATGGTGGACCTCCATGACTCCTTCACTGTTAATTCCAGGCTCCCTGGGGTGGCTTCCCACTATGGAAGATGAGAGTCTAGCCGTCTTTCCTCTCCCAGGCCCCGGGAGACCCATTCCCCCATTTTCCCAGCGGAGTACTACTGACTTTTTGATTAGATCCATTGGCAGGGTTTAAGCGGTTATAATGAGGTATGACACAGAGAGATGACCCATGCAGTGAGCTTTACTATGCACAGAGGATGTCCTGTACAACATTTTACTCCCTAGAATTGATAATGGCTTTTCTATTGAGTTTTTTTTTTTCTGAACTTCTCATTAATTCAACTTCAGATGCTTTACCAACTAAATAAATCTTCTCTCACAGCAGCCAAATCCTTCAGGAATTATATCAGTTCACTCTTCCTGAGAAGGCATCTCACAGGGTTTTCTGACCCACTGAAGTCAGAATTGGACACGGTCTACACTGGGGACAAGTGGCCTCCCTTCAGTGCTGGTCGGCAGACTCCCGTGCCTGTCCCCTGTGCGGGGCTCCAGCTTCCTGTGCTCCATTTTTTTCTCCTCCTCAACTTATTCCTTCATTTCCCTTCCATGCCATTTTCCTGATACTTGAGGAAAGGTAGATGGGAGGTACATTTTTTGAGCCCTGGAACTTGCTGAAATGTACACTCTCACCCTTGATCAATGCGTGTCGGCACTGCCTTCTAGCACTTGAGAAATTTAACACTATTCTGATTCTTCAGCCCATATGACCTGTTGCTCTTCTCTGAAAGCTCATCAGATCTAAAATTTGTTTTGGTCAGTGTCTATTTCTAGTCATTGCTCTGTACTCTTGGTAGGTTTCAATCTGAAAACTTACCTATTTCAGGTCTATGAGATTTTCTTTAATTATTTAATCGATCATTTCTTCCTCTATGTTTTCTCTCTTCTCCTTCTGATGTTGAAATCTCTGGACTGGTCTTCTAATTTTCTTGCCTATATTCTCACATTTTGTCTTTTTACTCTACTTTGTAAAAGAGTATAAAGACCTCGTTCTCCAGCATATCTTTTGAGATTTTTATTTCTGGTTTTATAACTTTAATTTATAGAGCTCTAATAATTGTTCTCTGAATTTTAAAAAATGCTATTTCTTGTTTTACAGTTACAAAAGTCTTCTTATCCCTCTGCAAATACTGATTATGGTTATTTTTATGTTTTCAGAGTCTCTATTTATTCCAAATTTCATTTTTTCCATTTGATTATTTAGATCTTGATGTTCATGTTCATGCTGTTGGTAATCTGACTGGGCGCTAACAACAATGGTGCTTGTTGACTGTGAACTACACTCTAGCTTGTCCTGGGCAACTTCTGATGTCACAATCTCTTTTCTCTTGGCTCAGTCACAACATGCTTGAAATCACTTGAGTGTCCTGCCTGGACTGTGAAAACACCAAGGCACCACTGTCTGATCCCCATTGGGGTGGGAGGGTGCTATTTCAGCATTCGGTATGTGTATGTTTAGATAATCTTGCCAGTTTTGGTGCAGTATCCCGACCCAGGCAGGCGTGATGTGCCTCAGCACAGATGCTCTCTCTTTTACCCTCTTTCGGGGAATAACCCTCAGACTTTTTGGGTGAGGAAGGGGCAGCCGTCTAGCTCTGCAGAGTAGGTAAACAGGTCTGGGATTCTTAAGAAGTTTTCAACCACTTCACCTCATTTTCGGCTCTTTTTTCACCACCCTCTCCCCATTCTGTAAATACCAGGTGCTGCCAACTGCTGAGCCTTTGAGGGATTCTTTAACATCTATCAGTTCTTAACGCTCCTCAGTGGCCACTTCAGATTCAGCTTCTGGTATCCTAAGCTGTTAATCACTCTACACCTTCTGTCCAACTCCCCTCAATGTTTAGCTGCAGTCTCTATTCAGTTTTCCCTATCCTCATACATGTATCATTTTTCAGACACTCCTTCCTGTCATTTAATGGACTTTTATTTATTTATTTATTTTTAGACAGAGTCTCACTTTATTGCCCAGGCTAGAGTGAGTGCCGTGGCGTCAGCCTAGCTCACAGCAACCTCAAACTCCTGGGCTCAAGCAATCCTACTGCCTCAGCCTCCCAAGTAGCTAGGACTACAGGCATGTGCCACCATGCCTGGCTAATTTTTTTTTTTCTATATATATTAGTTGGCCAATTAATTTCTTTCTATTTATAGTAGAGATGGGGTCTCGCTCTTGCTCAGGCTGGTCTTGAACTCCTGAGCTTAAACGATCCGCCCACCTCGGCCTCCCAGAGAGCTAGGATTACAGGCGTGAGCCACCGCGCCCGGCCTAATGGGCTTTTAGAAGGGAAAAAACGGAGACATGTGTTTGTGTGTGTGTGCACGTGCACGCTTAATCTTTCATCTTAGAAGTTCCAGTCCTTGTCTTTTCCAAATCTTCCAAAAATATTTAATTTAGAAGATCAGCAGGCACAGCACAAGGCCTTGGGTGAACACATCTGGTGCCCTGGCACCAGCGCCCCACTGGGGTCGGTAAGGAGACTGTGCTAGTGACGCCACCACTTCCCAAAGCCTTGCTGGGCTCCTGCTTCTGCCGGGCACTCCCTCTGCTCCCTGGGCGGGATGCGGGGCTACTATGCACAGGAAGGGGACAAGAAAGGCCCCTGGGCAGGCAGCAGACACTTAGCACTTCTACACAAAGCCCAGAGCCAGCACCGCACCTTCCCAAAAGAAAAAATCTTCCGCAATGCACAGCACTGATTCCAAAGTATGGAAAGGAAGAAAGTAAAATCCCTCACCAGACTCATTGGTAGAATAATGCCACTGTGACCCTTCTGGCCTGAGACAGGGGCACAGAAGGTTCCAGACTCCCCAAGGCTGGTAAGAGAAACTAAGACCAACCCCTAGCCCTGTCTCCAACGGTGGGACACAGGGGTGTGTGCGTGTGTGTGTAAACAGCAGAGGGCCACCGGCTGGTCTACCTCGATTCAGGCACTGAGGCTGCACGCTGTCTGCAGCGGAAGCATGAGAAATGAGAAGGTGTTCTGCTCTGTGTTATCCCGTGCACCGCCACTCCTAAACAATGTCAGAGACAAAACACTCTCCCACTGCTGCAGACTGCTCCTGAAATCTACCCCATGCACGCCACTATCCTAGGCACCCCGCCAGCACCCAGTTACCTGTGGATGATGTGGCGCCCCTGCAGATACTCCAGGGCCAGTGCCAGCTCGCAGACGTAGAGCTTCACAGCCCCCTCTGTGAAACGCACGTTCTGCTGCAGGTGGTAGCGCAGGTCCCCCCCAAGGAGCAGGTCCACCACCATGAACATGTCCTCCTCGTCCTGGAAGGAGTACCTGCGAGCACAGAGGGACAGCAAAGATTAGGGACAGACATCCTCAAGATCAATGCCCCCATTTTACAGAAGAGCAAACTGAGACTTGGAGGGAGGCGCTGATGTTGCCTGAGTCATGGTGATATGAGAGTGGGGGGAAGGGGGAAGAGACTTTCAATTCCCAGGCTTCCCCCATACTGTTGGGCTTTCCTGATTCCCTGCATAGCTAAGGCAAGCAGGAGTACCCAGCATCGCTTCCCAGGCACTGGCAGACAGATGACACTTTACCCAGTACTGGAACCTGATATGTTACTTTAACCGTTTCCAGCAGATGCTTTTATTAGACGTTGTCAGGATTTGTAGGAGTTAGTCTCCAGGGATTCATCCCCCCTCCCCCAAACCCCTTGGTTTCCTCTCTGTGCATGCTGTTCTGCACATAGGGCTAGTTCTGCGACCCTTGAATGCAGTAATGTTCTGGGCTGTCCAATCCGGGTCTTAAAGGAATCAGTAGTTTATAATTCTTGCCTCTTGGAACTCGGCCAAATTCCAAGCCACATGGAGAGACTATGAGAAAGAAAACCAAGACTCTCTGGTCGGCAGCCCCACTGCGCAACATGTGACAGCTAGCACCGACGGCAGCCACAAGAGTGAGCCTCCCTGGGCATTTGGGTCTTCCACTGCGGCCTGGGATACTGTGCGGAGCAGAAGAACCACCCAGCTGATCCCAGTTACCCCACAGAACATGACGTGATATTAATAAAATGGTGAGTTTTTTAAGCCACTAAGTTTTAGGGTGGTGTTTTGTTTCAAAGCAGTATAAAACTGATACAGTATTGATACAGTCAGTATTGAATTCATTTCCTAAAAATGCATTTGGGCTTCCTAAGAACGGAAGAGCCTACATACAGAATCTGAGAATGTTGTTCATCAGTTGTAGAATAGCATCACATCATCAATTTGTCAAGCTCCTTACAAAGACTTACGAAATGTGGTAACAAAATCATGTAATCACCAAATTTCAGAATGTGATAGTGGAAGCTTAGACCTGTGTCTTAGATCCTTGCATATTGGACCTGGTTCTGTTGGGCCATTCCCCTCACTTGACAGAACATGACACTGAGGTCTGGAGGGAAGAGGGGACTCAGCGGGTCAGTGTCAGGGCGGGGCAAACCCAAATCCCAGACTCTCGCTCCCTGCCCTGCCCCGCGACTGCACGCTGCTGTGACGCTGCTGTGGAGCACATACTGCGTTTCAGCAGTCTGGGCGTGCGGCCCCGGGAAGGAGACGGACGCACGATTTGGTCCCAGGAGAGGTGACAGAATCGCATGCTTACAGGGTGGGCAACTCCAGCCCATGTGACAGAGACTGGGATCCAGGAGAGAGGAAATGGCTGGCCAGAAGGAGCAGCCCTTTTTGTGTGTCTCACTGCTGCTTGTAATTATTGGGAATTGAGGCAAGGAACAGGGGAGCTTTTTATTGTGCCCCTAGAATCATGAGTTCACCAGACGTTTGCAGAGCACCTCTCTTGTGACAGGCATCGGCTATGTGCTAGGGACACAGGGACAGAGAAACTGTCCTCGCCCTGAAGGAACACACAGGCTCCTAGGGGACACAGGCCCACAGTGGCAGACAAGGCAGGGCTGGTGCTCTAGGAGTCTTTTGGGGCATAGCGGGCGTGGGGGGTGGAAGTCAGGGCTCCAGCAGGTGTGGGGGGGATTGGGACAGTCTTTGCGGATGAGGGGTTTCCTGGGTCAGTAACACACAGCGGGGCTGTGACTCACACAGAGACAGCATGACCCAAGGCTGGCTCAGGGTCCACGGGGGCCACCTTTGGGAGTCGCCGTGCTGACACGGCGGGGCAAGAGCGCAGTAGGAGACAGTCCTGGCCCTTCATGGGCGAGAGGGGCAGGATCCCTATGCAGGAAGGGCTGCAAGAGCAGAGCAGGAGGGCCAAAGCTGCGCTTCCCAGGCACCGCCAGACCCAGGGCCCTCCCTCCTTTCAAAGCGCAGCCACCAGGAGTGTCCAGGGTTGGCCGTAGCCTCATTTGCTGCCCAGACTTCCCCAATATTTCCAAGTAATGGGTTAAAGGGAATTATTTGCAGAGATTTCAGTGAGAAAATTTTTCTTTGCCCCGAAAACTTTATTTGTTAAATTCTATTCTATTTTGTCAAGAATTTCGTAACATACAGAAAAGTATTCTCTAATTTCTATTCTGTTCCATTGATCTCTTTGCCTGTCACTAAGCTAATATCATTCATTCCCTCAATGTACACTTACTGCGTGCCTCCCCACGGGGCAGGAGCCGCCGCGGGGGCCAGGAGGACGAAAGCTGTGGAGAAAGGGAGCTATGAGGAGGAGACGCAGGGCTAACTTGGGAAGGGGCCCTGGGAGCCCCTCTGAGCAGAGGCCACTTGAGCTGGGCCAGCCGCAGGAAGACGGGGCTGGCGGAGGCAGTGCGGAGGCGGAGAGCCTCCTGTGCAGGGCAGGGCTTTGAGGCAGGAAAGGCCGGGAGAGGCCGCCGAGGCCGGGCTGGGCCCTCGCAGCGGGCCGGGCAGGCGGCTGGCCGCCGCTTCTGGGCGGGGAAGCCGGCTGAGAGTTGGGCTGGGGAGGGAGCTCACGGCTGCTTCGTTGTGAAGATCTCTCTGGGTACAGCGGAGAGAACGGGTCTGAGAGGACTCTGGCGAAGGCCCGGGGCTTCCCGGGAGGGCTGATGGGTGTGGTGCCATGGCGTCCCTCTGGCGCTGGAGTCCTGGGCTCTGTGGGAGCCTCGGGGCCAGCACTTGCCGTCCCTATCTCCAGTGCCCTAGCGTGGCCCACCAGGCTGTGACCGGCCGGCTTCCCCGGTTTCTCTCAGGCTCACTTCGGAGCTTGCTCGGGCGGAGGCAGGTGGGCAGGGGCTTGCTCGGTGGCCCAGGGACCTCTGAAGGGCACCAGCTCCACTTAGACCTGGCCCAGGGAAAGCGTGACCTCAGTCTGACCTGAGATCTCTGCGGCAGCTGCGCACTGCATGAACAGCTACGCGTCAGCAAAAAGCTTACAGAATAAAGCGAATAAAACTTTCTTAGGTGCCTCCCGCTCTGGAGCTACTGACCTTTTTCAAATGCAGTTTTTTCCAGTTGGCCCATCTGGTTAGCATGTCAGGGCCCATGCAAGAACCAGACTGAAAAACTCTCCTTTGACTTTTGTTGGAATTATATTGAATTTATAGATTAATTTAAAGAGAATTAACATTTTTATAATGTTAGACATTTTCAACCATGAACATGGAATATCTATTTATTCTGATCTTCTTTTATGATTATCAATAAAGTTTCACAATTCTCTGCTTCACAGCCTGGCATCTATGTATTTTTATTCCAAGACTTTGAAAGTAATTTTTATTGCTGTTGTAAATATAATCTTTTCCAAGAAAGCTTACTCACTGGTCCTCACAAGGGTAAAAGAACACTCTGAAATTGCATATATTTATCTTGTATACAGAAACTTGGCTGGTCTCATAGTTACCAGTTCTAATGCTTTTTCCACTGATGCTTCAGGGTTTGCTTGTTCCGTGAAAATTTCTGTATCTTCTCCAAAAATCATGCTATCTTTCAAATATTCCAATCCTTATCCTCTTATTTCTTCGTCTTGTTTTACTTCACTGTCTGGGACCTCCAGTGAAAAGCTGATCAGGAAGGATGATGGTGGCATTTCTACCTTGTACTGAACTTAGGTGTTTCTCCATTAAGTAAATTGTTTGCTGCATTTGAAGGAGATCATTTATCCTGTTAAGAAAGCTGCTTTCTGTATTGCTAAGAACTTTTATCCTGAGAGGTGTAGAGGTTTTTTCTTTAATGTTAAACTGTTTTTGCATTTCAAGACTAAACCCTACTTATTGATAAACACACACATAGACCCATATATTTTACTGGACTCAAATTGCCCGTATTTTGTTCGGGATTTTTATGTCTAATGTTCTGAGTAACCCTAGCCCTTACAGTCCTGCGGGCCACGGTGCTGACCCAGGTTGATGTCACGTGGTACTGGCCTGGGCGGGTGAAGTGGTTGGCTGTTCCTCTCCGGTCTGTACGTGGGAAGGGTTTACAGGGGCATCACTTGCAGAAAGTCTGGTCTCACAGGCCCTCCATCCCTTACTTGTGACTCGTGGAATTTTCCTTCCTTCCTTTGTGTGCTCCTGTTGGGGCTATCACATGGTTCATGTGCTTCGCCCTCAACAAAAAGATGAGCAAATAAATAGCCCAGGCTGACCAGGAACTACAGGCATACCTCATTTTATTGCACCTCACAGATGTTGTGTTTTTTTGCAAATTGAAGGTTTATGGCAACACTGCACCAAGCAAGTCTCCCAGTGCCATTTTTCTAGCAGCATGTGCTCATTTTGTTTCTCTGTGTCACCTTTTGGTAGTTCTCCCAATATTTCAAACTTTTTCGTTGTTAGTAGATCTGTTATGGTGGTCTGTGATCACCAATATTTGATGTTGTTATATAATAGTAATTGTTGAGACACTACGAACCACGCCCATATAAGACAGCACACCTAACTGATACGTGTTGTGTGCTTTCTGACCGCTCCACGGACCGGTCACTCCCCCAACTCTCTCACTCTTCTGGGGCCTCCCTGTCCCCTGAGACACAGCAACATTGAATTAATAACCCTACAATGGCCTCTAGGTGTTCAAGTAAAAGGAAGAGTCACACATTTCTCACTGCAAATCAAAAGCTAGAAATGATTAAGCTTAGTGAGGAAGGCATGTTGCAACCTGAGACAGGCTGAAAGCTAGGCTTCTTCACCAAACAGCCAACTCTCCAATGCAAAGGAGAGTTCTTAAAGGAAATTAAAAGTGCTACCTCCAGTGAACACACCAATGATAAGAAAGCAAAGCAGCCTCATTGCCGATATGGAGAAAGTGTCAGTGGTCTGGATAGAAAATCGAAACAGCCACGACATTCCCTTAAGCCAAAGCCTGGTCCAGAGTGAGGCCCTGACTCTCTTCAGTTCCGTGAGGCTGAGAGAGATAAGGAAGCTGCGGAAGGAAAGTCGGAAGCCGGCAGAGGTCGGTTCATGCGGCTGAAGAAGAGAAGCCGTCTCTGTAACATACAAGGGCGAGATGAGGCAGCAAGTGCTGACAGAGAAGCTGCAGCAAGTTATCTGGAAGATCCAGCCAAGATCACTGATGAAGGTGGTTTCACTACACAACAGATTTTCAGTGTAGATGAAACAGCCTTCTATTGGAAGAAGATGGCACCTAGGCCTTTCATAGCTAAAGAGGAGAAGCCAGTGCCTGACTTCTAAGTTTCAAAGGACAGGCCGACTCTTGTTAGGAGCTAGTGCAGCTGGTGACTTTAAGTTGAAGCCAGTGCTCATTTAGCATTCTAAAAATGCTAGGGCCCTTAAGAATTATGCTGAAGCCACTCTGGCTGTGCTCTATAAATGGAACATCAAAGCTTGGATTATAAAACATCTGTTTATAGCATGCTTTGCTGAGTATTTTACGCTCACTGTTGATACCTACTGTTAAGAAAAAAAGATCTCTTTCAAAAGATTACTGCTTATTGACAATACACCTGGTCATTCAAGAGCTCGGATGGAGATGTATAAGATCTATGTTAACACAATGCCCATGAGTCAAGGAGTAGAATCACCTTTCAAGTCTTACTTTTTAAGAAATAAATTTTGTAAGGCTATAGCTTGCATAGTCTATGATTCCTATGATGGATCTTGGACAAATAAATTGAAAATCTGGGAAGGAATTTACCATTCTAGACGCCATTAAGAACATTCCTCATCCATGGGAGGAGGTCACAGTACCAACATGAACAGGAGTTGGGAAGAAGTGGATTCCAGCCCTCATGGGTGACTTAGAGGGGTGCAAGACTCCAGTGGAGGAGGTCACTGCAGGTTTGGTGGAACTAGAGTCCAAAGTGGAGCTGAAGATGGGACTGAATTGCTACAATCTCATGGCAAAACTTTCATTGATGAGGAGTTGCTTCTTCTGGAGGAGCCAAAGTTGTTTCTTGAGATAGAATCCACTCCTGGTGAAGACGCTGTGAACATTGTTGAAATGACAACAAAGGATTTAGAATATGACATAAACTTAGTCAGTAAAGCAACAGCAGGGTTTGAGAGGATTAAGTTCAGTTTTGAAAGTTTTTCTGTGGGGAAACTATTTATCAAAAGCATTGCATGCCACAGGGAAATCTTTTGTGAAAGGAAGAGTCCACCAGTGTGGCAAATATAATTTTTGTCCAATTGTGAGAAACTGCCACAGCCACCCCAGCCTTCAGCACCCACCACCCTTATCAGTCAGCACCATCCACATCCGGGCAAGACCCTCCACCAGCAAAAATGTTGTGACTTGCTGAAGGTTCAGATAAGTGTTGGTATTTTTTAGCAATAAAGTATTTTTAAATTAAGGTATGTACATTGATTTTTAGATATAACGTTATTATACACTTGATAGATTACAGTATAATGTCAACATAACCTTTATAATATATGCACTGAGAAACCAAAAATGTTGTGTGACTTGCTTTATTGTGATAGTAGCTTTACTGTGGTGGCCTGGATCCAAGCCTGCATGATTTCCCAGGTATGCTTGTACACATAATGGCTTTTGGCCACTGGTGTTGGTTCAGGGATGACCATATGCTCCATCAGGACTATTTAAGTGCACCCTGGGATTGGAACATAAATGATGAAAGAAAAAACCCCGTCTTCTGGCTTTCTAGGCTATAGGTTGTGACTAAGAGATAGCCTAAGGCCCTGGTGCCCTGAATCTGACTAAGACCTATCTGTAGAGTGAAGCTACAGAGGGGCAGGTAGGCCTGAGAGCTACATACAGAGAGAGGGGCTGCTGGGGGTGCTGGTCCAACCTGGCCAGAAGGAAGAGCCATCCTGAACTTCATATGTATTCATACATGGGCAACGACTCTGTGTTTTTGACTTAAGCTACTTTACATCGTGTTTCTATGACTTGGAACGAAAGAGTCGTCTGATACATCTTTTCATGTATCTGTTTCCGAATAAAAGGGTTTAGATGCCCAGAAAGAAACCACAGGAACTGAATGTAATATGCCTCTTAGAGATGCTCAATTTGTAGTCTAAAAGTTGATGGACTATTGAAACATGACATTAATAACCAGTGAGTTCTGCACTCTCAACTCGCAGCTAAACTGTCAAAGGGTATCTCAGTCAATATTCCATCAGAATTCTTTGGAGGAGTAACATGGATTTTCAGAGGGAAACTTGGATACTGGAATGAATTCTGAAAAGGAACCCAATGCAAAGCGAATAATGCTTGGTGCAGCAACTCCGGCTGCGGCTTTTCTTGCAGCAGATCCACCTCTCGCCCTGGGCCGTGGCCCTGCTTTCCCAGGAGACTCGGCGTTATTACCAGAGAACAGAGGTGACCTTTTGCTTCTCTCTCTGTACTTCTGCGCTATTCCCCTGCTTTGTACCAGTGTCCCTTTGGCGTCTTCTTACCCTAGAGTTGTAACTACTTTCTCATGACAGTGCTGCACATTGCCATGGAAATGATGGAGATCACAAATAAGGAGCAGAGGCTCTATATCTCAGCGACCCTGATGAGGGAGAAATCTGGATAATGGGCTCTTCATTGCAAGAGCAAAGGCTGCCATGAGCTGCAAAGGGGTAAATCATGATGTAAGCAATGTCCATGTTTGTCTTTTAAAAATTTATTAATTTCATACTTTGTTCCCAAAAGGATTCAAGTGACTTACAAAATTCATATAACATAATAAAATTAAAAATAAGTAAGCCAAAGACCAAGTCAAAGAATAAAAAAGAAACCCGTGAAAATGGAAGCAGGCAAAAGCACTCCATTTTATGCCCAAAGATCCTGTATGCTTGCCTGAAACGGGCCATTGATGTCTCTTGAGCCTTCTGGCACCCAGAGTACGGAGAAAAACATGGCGTGCTTCATGATTCAGATTCATGAAATCAAATCAATTGTTTAGGAAAAGCATGATTTATTTTCCAGGTACTGAAACTGGAGGGACATTCTTCTCCAGGGTTCTTAGGACAATGGCGTGCTGTAATGTGGTGAGCAACGTCTGTACAAAATAACTCTAGAACGGTGCCACGTTTGAGCAGGGGTTTAGTGGGATGTCCCGCAAGGCAGACTGCAGGCATTGAAAGCCCAGTTCTGTAAAAGTGATGCTAAATGGGCAAAAGCAGTGAGGTCCGTACCTGCTGCTCACGGATTGGCTTTCTCAGTCCAGGGAACATTCAGAGGGGAGCACGCAGTAAACACTCCTCAGGGGCTGCTTCACCAAGACGAGCACGGGATGCACCAGCAGACTCGCAGTGACTCTAGCGCGCACGCCGGCCTGGCTGGGAGCCAGCGATCTAGTGGTAGGGGTCAGCACTCGGCTGCTCGCCTGGGTTTGGGATATTCACAGGGAGCCTGCGTGTGGGCAGCACATGCCACGGCATGTCCCTGCACGTGCCCACACACCCTCTCGTGTCCTGCACGGTCACTCACGACAGTCTCAGTCCTGGAGCACCACCCCTCTCCCCTTTTCTGTCATCGCTTCTCGGCTCAGAGCAGGGCTCCCAATCGAGAGCACTTTTGCTCTCCAGAGGACACTGGACAATAGTGGAGACAAGTTCGGTTCACAACTGGGAGGGGTGCTGCTGTCATCTAGTGAGGAGGGACCAGGGATGCTGCTAGACAGCCTACAACACAGGACAGCCCTACCACAAAGAATTATCCAGCCCCAAATACCCACAGTGGTGAGACTGAGAAACCTTCTTTGAGAAGCCTTCCTGGAAGACTGAGCTGGGTGACCCTGTGGTCTCCTCCGATGATAACAGCGCTGACATGGTGCGTATTCCGGGCCAGTCCCGTTCTAAGTACTTTACTTGTGTGCACTCACTTAACGCTCCAGCAACCCTTCAAGATAGGTATTGCTATGAACCATTTTGACAGCTTAGCACCTCGAGGCTCAGAGAGATTAAGTAACATATCCAGGATGACACAGCTAGGAAATGGCAGAGCTGAGAGTTGAACCAAGATGGCCCATCTCCAGAATCTAGAATCTGTGCTCGGCCCTGGTCACACCTTCCTCGCAGTGTCGTGACCACCTATCTCCCGGCCTCTTCTCCCCATCAGCCAGCGAACTCTGCGCAAAGGGAACTGGCGTTTTCGTTAGCGTGCCTCTGCGTTGAGCATGTCGCCAGGAGCACCACACACGCTCAGGAATGAATGGGCACAGGCACCCAAAGCACGGGTGTTCTGTGTGGCACTCCGGTGGGCCACTCACGGCCACCACTGAGGCGGGCGTGGTGCAGAGAAGAAGGGGGAGAGCTGTGGGGAAGGAGGGCTGGACTCTGCGTGCGGTTTCAGCCGCTGCCTACAGGAAGCTCCTCTTTCTCTGGTCTCCTCCTGTGACATAGGCCAGGCAGGCCCCTTCACCTGAGAATGACCCCTGGCCCCTCCACAGCCTCGGCCTGCCCCACGGAGCAGAGGGCCCCTGACCAGCGGGGCCAGAAGGACGAGCGCTGTGCTCAGCGCAGCCCTCCAGCTCCCCTCCCCGCCCCAGGCTGCCCCGCCCACTCCCTGCGGTGCCAGGGCCTATGGTGCCCGCTCCCTGCGGTGCCCGCTCCCTGCGGTGCCAGGGCCTGCGGGCGGCCCCACCTCCATTGCCGCTGAAGGGTCAGCAAGCCCTCTGGGATGCGACTGGGCTCACGCAGGACTGTGTCAGCAGTGAGGTGGATACTCCCACCGCCGTTGGCCAGACCCCGCCTGGCTCTCAATGATAGTCGTTCCAGACTCTAGAAGGAAGAGGGGTTCTCTTCATAGACCCCGATTATCCCTCACACCATGCCGTCTAACCACGTGCGCATCGCCACCCTCGATTGCCCAACGGAGGAAACCAAGGCCAACAGAGGTTAGCTGGTCCAAGGCCACAGGTCAGGCTTCTTCTTGGAAGTCGCGTGGGTGCTCGGCCACCAGCCTTGGCAGCGTGCACGGTAAAGGTCAGCCTGCTCACCGCACACGGAATGCGCGTGCACGCATGCGCGAGGGGTGCATGTCTCGGGGCGAAGTCAGAGTTAGAACACACTGGTCTGCCCCCAACTGTGAGCGGCTGCACTTCCAGCTGCCCTGCCCAGGCCTGGCCCACAGCAGACCCCGCGCTAACCGTGCCGTCCTTAGGGGCAGAGCAGGCGTGGAAAGGAAAAGGAGCTTCTGCAGGAAACTCTGCCGCTTCTCAGTCTTCCAGCAGCACAGTGCCACTGGGGCCACTCGAAACCGCTTTCTCCACCGTTTCCTCTCGAGGCAAAAGTCACCGAGTGCCCCGAGATGAGACTGTGGGATCGGGAAACTCCAGCAGCTGGGATAAGCTTCGTGTCCCAACGCTCGTCTCCAGCGTCTTCCCTGTGGCCCTGCAGGGGCAGAGAGCTGCTTGTCTCCTCTGAGGGCACGAGTGGGAAAGGAGGGCTCGCCCCCATGCTCGCCTCCAGTAATTCTCAGAGATCTCACGCCAGCAAGAGAAGGGCTAAAAACAGCCTCAAACACCGCAGAAATCCCACAATGGCACGCTGGGCTTTCTGTCTGTGCACGCCGTACGAGGGAAAGGAGCTCATCAAACCTGCGTTATGCTTGAAACATGTGTCTTTAATAACATTCACAATTATAAGATTTTTTAAAATAAATTTGACTTGAGCCACTAGAGCCTACACACAATGTTCCTCACACCAGACTGGTTCTCACCCCTGCCTGCTCCCTGGGAAGCCGAAGGGAGCTGGCCAGCTTCTGTCTGCCTCCTGCAGGCCAAGGTGGCAGGGACGGACTCTCAAATGCTGCCAGAGCGCCTAGACCAGGGCAGTTCAGGGATGAGGCCGAGGCCAGCTGCAAGTACCCTGCCCCCAGCGATGTCTGTCCGGAGAAATGCAGACTACGCTCTTGTGGCTTAATGATTTCATTTATTTTAATTTATATCCTTCATGCTTCTAAAGAATTTGCAGTGGCTGGCGGAGGACAAGTAAGACTGCTGGAGGAGACAGGAATAACAGGGAACAAAGGGCAGGCAGATGGACTGTCAGGGGACAACAGGTCGTAAGCACGAATCGGCAGCTCCGACCCCTCAGCAGTGCAAAGAAAGCTGAGGGCTTGCAGAACGCGCGGCCCAGCTCTCCCCGCCTGGGTAAGTGGGAAGGAGCCAACTGCTCCCTTTGGGCTGAATTCTGAAAGAAACAGAGCCTTGCATTCTCTTACAAGGGGCGTCGGATAGAAGAGTGGGAAGGGAAGAAACATTACTCACATAATGAGAGCTTTCTATGCAGCAGGCTTGGTCCTCAGTGCTTTTCCAATATCATTGACCCGGCTCTTGTCTCTGCGTGGGCTCATCGCATTGGAGACCTCATTTAACCTTTCGCACTTTGAGGCAGGCATTATTACATCCATTTTATAGGGGCAGTGCTAAGATTCAAAGAAGCTGAGTACCTTGCCCAGTGTCACACTCAGCTTTTCTCCAATCTCTGAAATCCTTCTGCTCTGAAATCCTTCTGCTAACTTTCTCCTCGACCCTTCCCTTCGGCCGCAGGGCCAAACCATCCTGGGCCCGGAGAGGCGCTGGCCTCTCTCCTTCACGTAGAACACAGGCACCTCCCACTGGGCCTCCCCAGCTGGCTCCCGAAAAATGTCTTCTGTTTGAAGACACTAACCAAGAGCATCTTTCCCATTGTTTTAAATGAGAAAAATTACAATTAAAAATTACCCCTTCAACTCAAATATCTCAACCAATCTCTTAAAATACAGTGTAAACACAGTAAGACAGACAAGAGATCCATATGTTAATATGTACAATGCCTTAGACATTCCGTCCTCATGACCAGTTAACTATATTGCTAACTATAGTTAACAATGCTTCTGTTTTTGCAGTAATGTGGTCCCTCTTCCCCTCAGCAGTGTCTGCGATTCCCATCCCCTTTGGCAATAGACACTTAGTGTGATTTTTCAAACTGACTACACTTGGTTCTGACATTTCACTAGTTATATTTGACATGTAACTTGAGACTTGCTCTGATATCACCTTGTTAAAAATGTTGCTTTAAGGTCTAGGGCTGTAAGTATAGTTTTTTCTCAGATAAACAGACAGCTGAAAAAGTATTGAGAGATGCATACAGGGTCAAGCCATGTGCAATTGATAATTTCACTCAGTTTTATTTAACCACGGAAGTGAATATGTCATATGGCTCCAACTAACGCATCCTCGAAGGTTTGGTGATAAGATTCAAGAGCACTGGACTGGGAAAATGTGAACTCAGGAGGCATTCTGTAGGGCGAGTATGGCTGAGCGTGTGCTGAGCACCCACATGCCCGGCCCCACTGTGGGGGGAAGCACCCACCAGTCGCACGTGGCCCCTTGTGCAAGGGACTCACCGTGTTCCAGGAGGAGAGGAGAGGGCAGTACAGAAACACAAAGGAGAGGGACCCCTAAAACAAAGGGGGGACCTGAAGGAGCAAGAGCCATCAAGTGGAGTGGAGGCTCGAATTGGCTCACCCAACGTCTGCTCCGCCCTCCCTCTAGGGCGCCTTCCTGCAACTGCAAAGCCTGCCAGGCTTGCTCCCCAGACTCCCTTGCAGCCCGAGCTCCTGCATGCTGCAGGTTCCTCTGTCAGATGCACTCACTTGGGACTCAGTTAAATGAGGACATTGGCAAATTTGAGGTCTCATTCTGGGAAGCAGCTTCCCAACTGAAGCAGAAGCAGCCACCCTCACCGGTCTCTCCCTCTGGCTTTGGACAGAGCTCTTAGGTTCATCCCAGGCTCTGTCCTCTGTTCTCCAAGAATTCTGATAACATATTTAATGCCCTATAACAGATCGCTTTCTTCTGAACTAACTAGAGCGTGTTCTTTTCCCTGAAGCTGAGCCCTGGCTGATACACCAAGCCCAGAGCACAGAGAAGGGAGAACACAGGAACAGCATCATGAAGGCTCAGATGGGTTCAAGCTCAGGCGGCAGGGGTGAGTGTAGGAGTGGGGTGAGAGGGCAGGGAGGAGAAGACCCCACCAAGGACTTTGTAAGCCACGGTAAAAAGTTTGGACTTTATCCTCACATAAGGGGGAGCTACTGAGGAGCCTGAAACAGGCAACAGGCCTGGTCAGATCTGGGTTTTGGAATAGCTGCTCTGTTGGCCAGGTAGCCAGAATTTGGAGGACCTTTGTTTCAAGCAGGGGAGCAGCTAAGGCACCACTGCCGTCACTGATAAGCAGTGACAAGCCCTAACTAGCACAGAGCCCTACTGAAGGGCACAGGATCCAGAGGCAGACTCCTGGGTCCTGGGCCCCAGTGTCCTCATGAATAATACCGTTACTGTGGTGTGTTTACCTCCTAGGCTTGCAAGAAGTAATGGCTTAGCAAGAGTACAGGGATCAGAGCAGTGACTGGCACATATATGTGCTTGAAAATTATCTGTGATTTGCAGCACTCTCAAGAGCCGCCCACGACTGCGTCCTCCTCCCGAGTCCCTGAGGAGCCCCCTGCTCCGGTGTCCCGAAGGACCCGGGGCTTGTCGCACGTGCGGAGTTCTGGCTCCCGCCTCTGGACCTTTCCTTTATCGGAAGTCCCTGCCCCGGGATTCTGGGCCTAGTCCACGCACACTCAGGTCACTCCAGCAACTTCCCAATGCCCGGGAGTAGATTCGGGGTCCCTTTACCTGGCCCGCAGTGCCTCAGGGTCTGGCCACAGGCCTTTCCGGCCTCGTCTTATTTTGCTCCTGACTTTGCTTCATTTCTTTTTTGGCTTTCGTTTTCTTCTGTCCTAGTCTTGGAATATTGGTGCTTGCTGGTCTCTGCGTCTGCGCCTCATGTCCCCTTCCACCTCCCCGTCACCCCTCTTCCCCGCCGCAGGTCTGAGCTCTGAGGACGGCTCCCAGACAGTCTTAGCGCACCGCGGGGTTCAGAAGCTCACTCCCTTCCGACACCCTGCATTCCGTCTCTCGGCCACTTGAAACTTTTCTTTATGACATCCATCCCTGTTTGAAATGATCTAACTCACTCACCCGCCTGTGTGCTGTCTGCCCCGCCCCACTCCACACACACACACAGACACACACACACACACACGCGCACACACGTGAGCCCCCGAGAGCCAAGCCTGGTTCTCCCCAGTGGTTCTCAAACTTGGGGGTACATGGGAAGCTTCTGGGGAGCTTATAAAGACACAGAGCGCGGCCCTCCCCCAAGCGTCTGACTCAGTAGGTCTGGGATAAGACCTTAAATTTGGCGTTTCCAGCAGATTTCCAGGTGGGGGCGATGCTGCTGGTAGGGGGACAAGTATGAGACGGGCTAGTCCATGTTCTTCATAGTTCTGTCCTCAACTGTCAGGTGACAACACTCTGGGTCACCAATCGATTTTTAAGTCAATAAACTCTTAACTCTTTGCTATCCTTTAGGGCCCAAATCAAGCCTCGCCTTCTCCAGGAAGCCCCTGACGAGAACAGGAGGCCCTTGCAGGTGGCGCGATCCGACGCCCCTGGAATCTCCCAGCACCCGCTCAGCCTGGTCCGGGGCAGGAGCTGCCACTGAGTGTTGCCTCAGTGGATGGGCCTGATGTCATCTTTAGATATTTTTTCAAGTGTTATATATATTTTTTCATCTTTAATTATATATGCAAGAATGCAGAAAGCATGATAGACACACATATATTCTCCCATCCAAGTACTAACCAGGCCCGACCCTGCTTAGCTTCCGAGATCAGACGATCGGCGCGTTCAGGGTGGTGTGGCCGTAGACATATATTCTCCATCAAAATTAAACAGACATTACATTTTGCTCCACTAACATCAGCCCCCTCATTCTCATTCTCCCCACAATGGGGAGACCTAGCCAAGGGGATTCCTCCTAGTTCAGGTCTGACACAGCCTGCCCGCAACGGCAGTGGCCAGGGGCCTGGATCCGGAGTTCAGAGCGCGCACCTGGGCGCGGGGCTGCGTGCTCACTCTCCGTGGCAGGGTGGAGGCTTGGTAGCCACAGAGCCAGGACCGGGACTAGGAGTTTGGGCCCAGGGGCCACGATACAGCTGCAGCTCAGGAACCCCCACCAGTAGGGCTAGTGGCAACGTGGGTCCCAGGAGATGAAGCATCATGTCGTAATGACTTAGACCCTGGGATGGTGTGGCTGAGCGGAGTCTGAGACTCCGCGAGGCTCAGCGCAGCAGCAGTGCCACCTACCCCAGGACGGCAAGGCACAGCTCTCGTTTGGTCCCTGGGAGGTGGGGGAGGAAACGGTTCAGTGAGGACTCCACTCTCAAGAGAGAAGAGTGTTCCAGCAGCTCAGACTCTAGGGGTATAATCCAGCTCCAGAGAAGCGGGGTGCTGGAGCTGTTTGGCCCATAGGGCGGGGAATCTCAGCCCAGGCACTGTGCTCGTCCCCTGAGACATAGGACACCACATCAGCCCAGCCTGGGACACACAGCTGCCCAGCTCAGCCGAGGCACCAATCCCCGGGTAACGTGCCACTCAGCTCAGCCGAGGGACCAACCCCCGGGTAATGTGCCACTCAGCTCAGCCGAGGCACCAATCCCCGGGGTAACATGCCACTGAGCTCAGCTGAGGCACCAACCCCGGGGTAACATGCCACTGAGCTCAGCCGAGGCACCAACCCCGGGGTAACGTGCCACTCAGCTCAGCCGAGGCACCAACCCCCGGGGTAACGTGCCACTCAACTCAGGCCTGGGGCATGTGACTGACTGTTATGGACATCCAAGGCACCACCTCGGTTCAGGTACTCAAATGACTTATTTGAGTGGCCACCATACTATTTTCCCAGGAGGCAGGGCCCTGCTCAGCTCGGGCCTGCGGGAGCAGAGGGACAGGTGGGTGGAGAGGCTCCAACTCCACTTGGCTCCACAGGGAAGGATTTACCAGCTGTTCCCGGCTCAGCTTGGGAATGGTGGGCCACTGGGCTGGAGTGGCACAGTGGTGGCTTAGCCTCGGTGATAAAGAGGAGCCATGGCTCCTTGTCTCTGGAGTGAGACACTCTAGCTATTGTCCCAGTTCTGAGACGACATGGCACGGCAGCCATGGAGACCACAGAATGTGGGCAGAGTGTCAGCTCCTTCTCTGGGAGCAGCACAGCTGTGCGGACTGCAAGAAGCTTTCTTGGCTGGGTTTACTGCCTATGAGGACTGCAGGGGACCCCACTGGCGACGTCTGTGTGTGTCCAAAGTGTTCCTTTGTTGCTGGGACCCTATTGTTCGCCTCTTCCCTGCAGGAAGTTCCTCCTGATTCCCAGAGGACCCCAGATGTGTGGGGTTGTGAAGGCCCAGCATTTGCTTCCTTTTTCTATGTGGCCGTCCTGAGTTTCTGTTTTGACCAGTGCTTCTCTGAATCCTCTGATGTGTGCTGCTGCTCTCCCTCAGGGACTTTCATTCAAATGCAGCTGTCTGTTCATTGTCCTGGCTATCTTTGTGAGGGAGACAAGTGCTGGGGACTTCTAGTCAGCTATCTTGCTGATGTCACTCCCTGCTCTTCTTTTTTTAGTCCTTTGAGGTAAGAACTAAATGATTAATTAGAGACGTTTCCTTTTTTTCTAATAAAAGCATTTAGTGCTATAAATTTCCCTCTCTTCTCTGTTTTAGCTGCATCCTACAAAGTTTGATATGGTGTATTTTCATTTTTATTTCCTTACATGTATTTTTTAATTTCTTTTGAGACTTCTTTTTTGACCCATGGATTATTAAGAAGTTTGTTTAATTTCCAAGGATTTAGATATTTTCCTTTAGTCTTTCTGATATTGATTTCAAATTTGAGTCCATTATAATCAGAACACATACTCTATTATGATTTCAATTTTTAAAAAAATTTCAATGTTTGTCAATGACCCAGGAAGTGGTGTATCTTTATAAATGTTTCATGGACACATGAAAAGTATGTATCTTCTGCTGTTATTAGGTAAAGTGTTCTATAAATGTCAGTTAGGTTCTTTTGGTTGAGAACTGAACATTGTTCAGTTCTCTTATGTTTTTGCTGACTTTTGGTTTAGAAATTTTATCAGTTGCTAAGAGTTGGTGTTAAAGTCCCCAATTATAATTGTGGATTTTTCTATCTCTCTTTTGAGCGCTGCCAATTTTTGTTTCCTGTATTTTGTAGCTCTGATGTCTGATTCATTTTAAACTCATTATTATTTGACTCATTTTTTTTTTTTTTTTGAGACAGGGTCTAGCTCTGTGACCCAGGCTTGAGTGCAGTGGCATCATCATGGCTCACTGCAACCTTAAACTCCTAGGTTCAGGTGATCCTCTTACCTCAGTCTCCTGAGTCACAAGGACTACAGATGTGCTCCACTATGCCTGGCTGCTTTTTACACTTTTTGTAGAGCTGGGGTCTCACTCTTGCTCAGGCTGGTCTTGAACTCCTGATTTGAAGCAGTCATCCTGCCTCGGTCTCCCAAGGTGCTAGGATTACACGCGTGAGCCACTGTGCCCAGCATATTTGACTCATTTTAATTTGATATTATACTCTATCATATTACCATCTATAAGTAAACCAGTTTATTCATGTATCTCCTACTGAGATAGACAGTTATTTTTTAACTTTTCCTCTGTTATAAGCAATGCTGCCATGAGGGTCTCCAATCTTTGTGCTTACATACACAAGCTAATTTATTAAACACATATTCATTGAGTACCACCTATGTGATAGTCACTGATTTAGGTGCTTTGGACACATTATCAGGCAAAATAAATCATATCCCTGCCTCCATGATGCCTGAAGTGAACAGGGCACCTGGTACAGTGGCATGTAGGAGAATGTAAGTCATGCTGATTATGAGAATGAGTGACTACATGAATAATGTTAACTTTCTGATGTTAAGCATATTGAGTGATTAACATGTACCATATCCTTACTCCTACACTCCTTACAATAACTCCAGAGGCATGCACAAATATATCTATTATACTAAGGAAGAAACTGAGGCATCTGAAGAGTGTAGCTTACTTAAAGTCATATATGTGATTTATTTTTTAAAAGGGGTGTAGGGGTATACTAACCAATGGCAAATGGACAATCTTTTCAGTAAATGATTCTGTGTTAATTGGATATCTGTATGGAGAAAAATTAACTTTGACACAAACTTCACATAATATGCAGATAGTATCAGATTGATTGTAGATCTAAATGTGCAATGTAAAACAATAAAACTTCTAGAAAAAGCTGAGGAGAAGATCTTAACTTTAAGATAGACAAAGATTTCTAAACAGGATATTAAAAGCACTAATCATAGGAATATGTTAATATGTTAAACTTGATTAAAATTAGGAATTTCAGATCTCAAACAGACACAGAATATAAACAAATGAGGAAAAATGTTAACAATTTGGAGATATGTTTAAAGCATATATATATATTTTGTAATATTTTTGAAATTTTTGTAACTTTGAAATTATATCAAAATTAAGTTGTCAAAACACACATATACACACATACTCAGACATATACACAATTAAGTTGTCAAAACACACATGTACACATGCACTCAGACATATACACAATTAAGTTGTCAAAGCACACATGTACACATACACTCAGACATATACACAATTAAGTTGTCAAAGCACACATGTACACACACACTCAGACATATACACAATTAAGTTGTTAAAACACATATGTACACACACACATACACAGACACACATACTCAGACACAGAACACATAAATGTTGTTATCCTCAGGGTGCCAGTAAGAAAATAACTGAAAAATATAGTAAAAGAAACAATAAAGGAATTAAAATGCTAACTAGAAAATGTTTGTATTACACAAAGGATAGCAGTAGTGGAGGAATAGAGGTGAAAAATATAAGACACCTAGAAAAATAGCAAAGTCGCATACATAAAAACTAACGTATCAGCAACTAACTTACTACATTAATGTAAATGGGCTACATATTCCAATTAAAGAGCAGAGATTAACAGAATGGATAAAATAAAACATGATCCAATTCTATGCTATTTACTAGATACATACTTTACATTAAAAGGAATAGACTTAAAGTAAAAAAAATGGGAAAATATAATGTATGCAAATAGTAACCAAATGAGAGCTGGAGTGACAATATTATTATCAGAAATAAAATAGATTTTAGGATAAAAATTGTTACTAGAGACAGAGAAAAACATTTGATAAAAATGTTACTCAATCAGGAAAATATAACAATTATAGACATATATGCACCCAACAACAGAGTCCCAAAATACATAAAGAAAAAACCAACCAAATTGAAGAAATAAATCAGTGAACAGTGATAGTTGGAGACTAAAATAGGCGTTTTCAATAATTAATAGAAAAACTAGGAAGAAAATATATAAGAAAATAGAAGAATTGAGTTACACTAGAAATAAAAAAAAACACTCTAACAAATGTCTATCAAACAACCAATAACAGCAGAATACACGTTCATCTCAAACACACATGAAACATTCTCTAGGATAAATATGTTAGGCCACAAAACAAATCTCGATAAATTTAAAATGACTGAAATACAGAGTGTGTTCTTTGGTGATAAAAAAGGAAAATAGAAATCGATAACAAAAGAAAATTTTAGAAATTCACAAATATATGAAAATTTAACAACATACTTCTAAATTGCCAGTGGGTCAATGAAGAAATAACAAGGAAAATTAGAAAATATATTGAGATGAGTGCACAAAAATCCAGCATATAAAAACTTGTGAGATGCAGTGTAAGTGGTGCTTAGTGATAAACTCCTTTATTAAAAGAGACAATCTTAAATTAATAACATTCTACCTTAAGGTAGAAACACCCACAGATAGCCAACTGATCTTTGGCAAAGCAGACAACACTATACACTGGGGAAAAGAAGTCCGATTCAATAAATGGTGCTGGGACAACTGGATGGCCACATGCAGAAGTATGAAACAGGATCCATATCTCTCACCACTCAACAAACTTATCTCAAGATGGATAAAAGACCTAAATGTAAGGCACGAAACCATAAGAACTCTAGGAGAAAATGTTGAAAAAACTATTCTAGATATCAGCCTAGGGAAAGAATTTATGAAGAAGAACCCAGTGGCAATCACAGCAAAAACAAAAATAAATAAATGGGACTTGGTTAAATTAAAAAGCTTCTGTACAGCCAAGGAAATAATCAACAGAGTAAACAGACAACCTACAGAATGGGAGAAATATTCTCAAGCTATATATCCAATAAAGGACTAATGAGAATTTTCAAAGCGCTCAAGCAAATTAGCAAGAAAAAATCAAACAGCCCCATTAAAAAGTGGGCAAAAGACCTGAATAGAAGCTTTTCAAAAGAAGATAGATAAATGGCCAATAAACACAGGATAAAATGCTCAAAATCTCTAATTATCAGGGAAAAGAAAATTAAAACCACAGTGATATATCACCTTACTCCAGTCAGAATGGCCTTTATTAAAATGTCTGAAAACAATAGATGCTGTCATGTATGCAGAGAGAAAGGAAAGCTTATACACTGTTGTGAGACTGCAAATCATTAAAACTTCTATGAAAAACAGTATGGAGATTCCTCAAAGGACTAAAAGTAGACCTATAATTTGATCAAGCAATCATACTACTGGGTATCTACTAGAAGAAAAAGAAGACTTTTCATCAAATGGACACCTGCACCTGAATGTTTATTTCAGCAACATTCACAAGTGCAAAGATGTGAAATCAACCCCAATGCCCATCAAGTTATGAGTGGATTAACAAAATGTAGTATATGTATACCATGGAATACTACTAAGCCATGAAGAAGGATAACTTCATGCCTTTTGTAGCAATATAGGTGAAACTGGAGACCATTATCCTAAGTTAAATATCTCAAGAATGGCAAAACAACAACAACAACAACAAAAACCAAAACCACATGTATTCACTGTTAAATTAGAACTAACTAATGAGCACACATGTGCACAGAGGGAAGTATAACTCAGTGGAAACCAATCGGGGGGAGAGGGAGAAAAGCATGGGAGAAAACCTACCTAATGGATATGATGAACACTATCTGAGTGACAGGCACACTTATAACTCTGACTCAAGCATTGCAAAAGTAATCCTTGTAACCAAAAACATTTGTACCCCTGTGATACTTTGAAATAAAAAAAGAATTACATTTATTCACCACATAAATAGAAGCAAAAACAAAGATCATATGATCCTCTCATAAATGCAGAAAAAGCATTCGACAAAATTCAACACCTGTTTATGATAAGAACACTTAACACAATAGACATAGATGGGACTTACCTAAAAATAATACAAGCCATATATGATAAGCCCACAGTGAATATCATATTGAATGAGCAAAAATTGGAAGCATTTCCACTTAGAACTGGAACCAGACAAGGTTGTCCTTTATCATCACGTCTATTCAACATAGTGCCTGAAAGTCCTAGCCAGACTAATCAGACAAGAGAAAGAAATCAAGGGCATCCAAATGGGGACAAAAGAGGTCAAACTATTGCTGTTTGTGGATGATATGATCTTATAAACTGCCATGAGACTATTGGAATTGATAAACAAATTCAGCAAAGTCTCAAGTACAAAATGGATGTAGAAATTAATAGCATTCCTATACACCAATGACAGTCAAACTGATAACCAAATCAAAGGCTCAATGGCCTTCACAATAGCAACAGAAAAACTAAAATACCTAGGAATATATTTAATTAAGGAGGTAAAAGACCTCTTCAGGGAGAACTACAAAATACTGAAGAAGGAAATAGCAGAGGACGTAAACAGGTGGAAAACCACACCATGCTCATGGGTTGGCAGAATCAACACTGTTAAAAGGTCTATACTACCCAAAGTGATCTACAGACTCAATGCAATCCCTATTAAAATACCAACATCATTTCTCACAGATCTAGAAAAATAATTCTGCACTTCGTATGGAACCAGAGAAGACCCCATATCACAAAACCAATCTTAAGCAAAAAGAACAAATTGGGAGGCATCAATTTACCAGACTTCAAGCTATACTACAAGCTATGATACAAGGCTACAGTAACTAAAACAGCATGTTACTGGCACAAGAACAGAAAAATAGACCAATGGAATAGAACTGAGAACCCAAATATAAAACCATCCTCAGATAGCTATCTAATCTCTGACAAAGCTGACAAAAACCTACACTGGGGAAAAGAATCCTTATTCAATCAATGGTGCTGGGAAAACTGGATAGCAACATGTAGAAGACTGAAACAGGATCCACACCTTTCACCTCTCACAAAAATCAACTCATAGTGGATAACAGATTTAAACCTAAGGCGTGAAATTATAAGAATTCTAGAAGAAAATGTTGCAAAAACTCTTATAGACATTGGCCTATGCAAAGAATTTATGAAGAAGACCCCAAAGGCAATAATGGCAACAACAAAAATAAATAAATGGGACCTGATCAAATTAAAAAGCTTCTGCACAGTCAAACAAACTGTCATGAGAGCAAACAGACAACCTACAGAATGGGAGAACATATTTGCATGTTACACATCTGATAAAGGGCTGATAACTAGAATTGATTTAGAACTCAGAAAAATCAGTAAGAAAAAATAAAAAAAACTAACAAAAAGTGGGCAAAGGACATGAACAGAAACTTTACAAAAGAAGATAGACTAATGGCCAACAAACATGAAAAAATGCTCAACATCTCTAATCATCAGGGAAGTACAAATCAAAACCACAATGAGATATTACTTATCTCCAGTGAGAATGGCCTTTATCTAAAAGTACCAAAACAATAAATATCAGCATGGATGCGGAGAGATAGGAACACTCATACACTGCTGGTGGGACTGCAAACTAGTTCAACCTCTGTGAAAAGCAATATGGAGATACCTCAAAGAGCTACAAGTAGAACTACCATTGATCCAGCAATCCCATGACTGGGCATCTACTCAAAAGAACAGAAGACACAGTATAAAAACACATCTTCACTTGAATGTTTATAGCAGCACAATTCACAATTGCAAAGATGTGGAAACAACCCAAGTGCCCATCAATACATGAGTGGATTAATAAAATGTGGTATATGTATACCACGGAGTTCTACTCAATCACAGAAAACAATGGGGATCTAACACCTCTTGTATTATCCTGGATAGAGCTGGAGCCCATTCTACTAAGTTAAGTCTCACAACAATGGAAAAACAAACACCATATATACTCACCATCTAATTGGTATTAACTGAGCAACACTCAAGTGCATAACAAGTAATAACATTCATTGGGTGTCAGGTAGATGGAAGGGGGCGAGGGGAGGGGTAGGATCCTACACACATAATGGGTAGGATGCTCACTCTCTGGGGGATGGACATGCTCAAAAGGTACACATTTGTACCTTTTGAATTGTGAGCCATATAAATATACCTACTCAAAAATAAATAAAAATTGAATTACAATCATCTACTTAAACAAAGAAACAAATAAAACAGGCAAGAGACTTCAAGAGGTTCTTTAAAAAAACTGCTGTATGATTGGCCAATAAATATTAACATATAAAATTATATTTGGCCTCATTAGACACCAGAAAAATGCAAATTAAAAAAATGAAAATGTGAAACCTCTTCACACTCAACAAAATACCTTAAAAAACAACACTATTAAGAGTTTCTGAAGATGTAGACCAATCCTGACTCTCATGCACTGTTGATTGGAATGAACTCGGTACAAACACTTTGGGAAACTATTTGCAGTATTTACTAAAGCTAAACATACACATGCCCCTTGCCAGTGATCCAGCATTTTCACTCCTTGGTATGTAGCCAACAAAAACGTACACCTGTATTTACCTAAAGAAATGCACAAAAATGTTAATAGCTAAATTATTTTTATAAAGGTCAACAAAAATAGGACTGAGAAACAGTCTTATTTTTTAATCCAATAGCTAAAAGTCCATTAACAGAAGAATGCATGAATAAGTAGTGGTATAATTATACACTGGATCTAGCGCTATGCACAGCAAAATGAAGTGAAAGAAGCCAGGCGTAGTCACTACATGATTCCATTTGTAGAAAAGTCAAAAATAAACAAAACTAATATTTGACATTAAAAGATACCGCAGTGGTTGTCCTTGGGGATGGAAATAATAGCTAGACGGGGCCAAAGGACTTTGAGGCGCTGGCCATCTACATGGAGAATATTAGTGTATGTACCTGTGAAAATCAAGGTGTATATTCAGTGATGTGTGTACTTCCTCACAGTTCTTGTACTTTGATAAAATTTATATTAAATTATTTGCTTCCCTACATCTTATAGATCATTTGATGATATTGGGCATCCTAGTTTTGTTGCTGGTTAGTTGAGTGTGGAATGGTTCTCAATGTAATTTTACTTTGTATTTGTTTGGTTAGAGTATATCAGTATGCTAGGGCTGTCCCAACAAAACGGCATAGACTAGGTGGCTCAAACAATAGAAACTTATTTCCTCACAGTTCGGGAGGCTAGGGCGAGAGATCAATGTTTGGGCAGGGTTGGTTCCAGTCTAAGACCTCTCTCTGGCTTGTAGACACCGTCTTCCCCCTGTGACCTTGTGTCTTCCCTCTGTGGACGTCTGTGTCCAAATGTCCTCCTATTATAAAAACACCAGTCACGTTGGATTAGGCCCCCCCAGCAACCTCACCTTAACTTAATTACTTCTTTAAAGACTCTATTTCCACATACAGTCATAGCCTGAGGTACTGGAGGTTAAGGCTTTAACATACGGGTTTTGGGGAGAACACAATTCAGAGTGAGGCTGATATCTATTCACGTGCAGAATTTTATTAGTTGTAGACTTTTATTTCTATCTATTAGCTTGAACTTGTTGAGTGTGTCTTGCTTTCTGTCCATTTGATCTGTCTACTAATGAGAGAGGTAAGTTAAACATCTATCACAAATATTAGATTTATTTTCCTTAGATTCTAGCAATTTTTGCTTCATATAGTTTTCAGTTTTATAAGAGCAGCACAAAAGGTCAGAAATGTGAGTTCTCGTCATGCTGTAGTTATTCTCAGTATCCTGGAAAATGCTTTGGGTGATGTCATCAATTTTATACTGGATTCTTTTCCTGGTTTACCTTTTGCTATCCCATTATGTTCGGCCTTTCACTGTCTTCATGTTTTCTCTTGTGACTGACTCTTGTAAATAAGCTATACTAGATTTTTAAATATCCATACTGAGTTTGAGTATCCCTTAGTAAGTTTGTGAGGTCAGCCTCATGTTTATATCTATTGTGGTAACAGATATATTTTGGCTTATTTGTATCATTTTCTATACCATTGACCCTGAACAACATGAAGGTTAGGGGTGCCCACTCACTATTTAGTTGAGAATCCACATATAAATTTGACTCCCCCCAAACTTAACTATTAGTAGTTTACTATTGATTGGAAGCCTCATCAACAATACAAACCACTGACTGACACATATTTTGAATGTTGTATGTATTATATATCATATTCTTATCATAAAGTTAGAGAAAAGAAAATTAAAAGAAAATTATTAAGGTAATTGTAAGGAAGAGGAAATACATTTGCAGTACTGTACCACAGGTATCAGCATTATAAGCTTAAGTCACCTGTTTACAAGATGAACCCGTCCGTCTGAAATGGGCAATGGCAGCTTCAGACCTCAGTCTACCGTACGTATCAAACAATTCAAATGTTTCTTGTAACATCATGACTTTTCTCTGCTTCTTGGTAGCACTTCCAGCATCTCTAGTAGTGCTCTCTGTGGTCCTGTGATTTTATTCCAGGTTTACAGTACTGAAGTAAATACAGTTAAAAAGTATGCAAGAACTGCAAGATCACTTTTTACTGTGATACATGTAATTTACTGGAAAAACAAATTTACTGCTCACACAGAGGTTAGTGTCACATGGCGTTTTAAGCCCATACTTGGAACACTTGGGCTGACCACAATAGTAATGGGAGATAGCTACAAAATTACTGCAGTAATATAGCATACACTACAGTTAATTTTGTGCAGTAATGATGTAATACTGCATCTTTACATGTGTTTATATTTCTCTTGACATCAAATGGTACCATGTACCATCTGTAAGTGTTTGTGTAAGTTTTGATAAACTTTATCTTTTTATAATAGATTTATGTATATATTATGGTAGTAAATAATAAAAAAGACTAGATCTATATATATATTCTTCATTTGTGGCATATCTAACTGTAGTACTTTCTTTCTATCATGATTTTTCTTCTTTTTTTCCTTTATATCTTCTTTCAACTTCATTGGTTGAGTTTCTTTATTTCCCCTTTATTTATAAACTTTGAGTGCTTACATTTAAATTACAACATCCTACTTTACTTAACAAGCCATTCAATTAAATAATAGTTCTATTTTCTTTTTTAGTAACATGTAAGAACTTTTGAATAGTTTTACTATGATTACTTCTTCCTCTAGATTCTTTATATTATTGTTGCCTAAGTATTTTAACCTAGTTTTTAGAATTAAAGTTTACTTTTATCTTAATCTTATTCAATTCACTTGTTGCTCCGATAGTTTTCCGTAGTGGTATGCTTTGAATCCTTTCTTTTTATGTTTTGTGCAACTACTATAGGCTTTCCTTTTGAAGTCACCATAACACATAAGACATATTATCCTTAGAACAGGCTACTTTAAGCTGATAACTTGCCTATAATTACATATAAAACTCTACACTCTCACTCCCTTCCCCTTTCCTTTTATGATTTTGATGTCAAAAACTACATTTGTTTTGTAATTAGTAGTCCTTAACAATTTATTGTAGCTATAGTTGTTTTTAATAGTTTCATCTTTTAACCCTCCTAGTAGGGATAAAATTGCTTTGCACTCTACCCTGGGCGTATTAGAGAATCCATGATTATGAATTACTAATAACATTGTATTAGTTTTTTAGGTTTTTTATTTTCATATGTTTTTGATATTAGTTAGCAGCCTTTCATTTTAGTTTAAAGAACTCTTTTTAGTAATTCCTATATAGCAAGCCTAATGGTGATAAACTCCCTTAGCTTTTCTTTGTCTGGGAAAGTTTTTATTTTTCCTTTGTTTCTGAAGAAAAGATTTGCTGGGTAAAGTATTCTTGGTTGGCACTTTTTCTTTCTTCAGCAGTCTGAATACATCATTCCACTCTCTCCTGACTTACAGGTTTTCTGCTGAGAAATCTGCTGACTCCTATATTGGGGCTCCCTTGAATGTGATATAGTTCTTATATCTTGGTGCTTTCAGTATTCTTTCTTTGCCTTTGATTTCTGATAACTTGATATGAGGTGTCTTGGTGATCTCCTCTTTCGGCTGAACTTGATTGGCAGCCTCTGAGTTTTCTTACCTGGATGTTGTTGTCTTTCCCCAAATTTGGGACATTTTAATCCCTACTTTTCTTAAATATTTTTTATAGGCCTTTTTTCTCTTTTAGAAACTCCTACTGTGCTTTACCTCCTAACTATGTATGAATTTGCTTAATGGTGACCCATAATTCCTATAGGCCTTTGTCATTCTTTTTCCTTTTTGCTTCTGTGATTGGATAATATACACAATCGAATACTCTTCAACCTTTAAAAAAGGGGGAAAACGTGTCATTTATAACAACAGGGATGAATCTGGAGGACATTATGCTAAGTGAAATAAGCCAAGCACACAAAGACAAATACAGCATGTTCTCACTTATATGTGATTATAAGAGACTGAGAGTGTTTAGAGAGGAAATGGGGAGTTGTTGATCAGAGTGTACAAAGTTTTAGAAAGGAAAAATAGGTTTTGAGACCTATTGCACAGCAGGGTACTATAGTTAATAATAATGTATCGTATACAGTAGTCCCCTCTTATTCATAGTTTTGCTTTCTATGGTTTCAGTTACCCACAGTCAATGGCGGTCTGAAAACATTAAGTGGAAAATTCTAGTAACAAATAATTCTTAAGTTTTAAATTGTGCAACATTTTGGCTAGCATGGTGAAACCTCATGTCATCCCACCCTGTCCTGTCTGGGATGTGAACCATCCTTTGTCTCACACATGTATGCGAACATGCTTCCCCCCATTCGTGGTATTGTCATGGCCTGATCGTCCAGTGTCCAGTAGCTGAAGCAGATGACCCTCCGTCTGTGTTTCCAGAAGGTCAGTAGTAGTTTAACATCACATCACAATGCCTGCTTCATTCACCTCACTTCATCTCATCATGTAGGCACTGTGTCATCTCACATCATCGCAAGAAGGATGAGTACAGCACAAGAAAACATTTTGAGAGAAAGACCACATTCACATAACTTTTATTGCAGTAGACTGCTATGACTGTTCTACTTTATTAGTTATTATTGTTAATCTTTTACTGTGCCTAATTTATGAATTAAACTTTATCGTAGGTATGGATGTGAATGCATGGATAAGGAGGGCCAATTGTACTATGCCATTTGATATAAGGGACTTGGAGCATCCATGGATTTGGGTAACCAATCCTCCACAGAGACAGAGGGCTAATTTTATGTGTAGGAAAAGACATAGTACTGATATATATAGGGTTTGATGCTGGTTGCAGTTTCAGGAGTCTACTGGAGGTCTTGGAATGTATTTCTCATGGATAAAGGGGGACTACTGTATTTCAAAATACCTAAGAGAGTAAATTTCAAATGTCTCATCATAAAAATGATAGGTAAGTGAGGTGATGGATATGTTAGTTAGCTTGATTTAGTCACTCCACGTTGTATGCATATATCAAAACATCACATTGTACCCCATAATTGTATACAATTTTGATTTGTCGATCAAAAAATACTAATAATAAATTTATAATAAATTTAAAAATTTCAGACAAAACAGAAAAGATATGTAACACATGTGTTTGTGATTTATAAATAATAAGTATTAATATTAATAAATGGCATGGTCACTACCCAACTTAAGAAACAGAACATGTCCAATATACCCAAGCCTTGTGCACCTTGCCTCAATTATATCGTGTCCATCTCCCAGATGGACATACTATTCTGAATTTTGTATTTATTCTTGTCTTGCATTTTTATGACATTAATACAATTATACATATACCAAAACTGTGTTGCTGGGTTTAGCATAGTTTAACATTTACATCATGGTATTACTATACTACAATATTCCTCTCTAATGAAATAAGTAATATAGACGCAGGCCCCAGAACTTATGAAGCATACTCCTGGGTTTTCAAATTCACATGCAAAACTTTGTTTCCTTACCAGACCCACCAGAGACTTGCTTGCTGTCTCTTGTGCTGATGGACAGATCTTTGTGTTCTGGTTGACTCTTTAGTGAAGGCACCATTTGCTGAAGGTCCCAGCTTATGTGGAGGTCTCAGTTCATACTCCTGTTTCACATGGCTACAAGATCTCATCTCCTACCCCCACATGGGTGCTGAACCCTGAGTCCCAATGTAACTGAGACCAGATCCTCCGCCTGTCCCCAGCACAGCTACAGCATTAGCTCACACCGTTAACGCTCTGGTTTTCAGAGTCTCTCTTCCTTCCTGGTACACAAAGATTTTCTTTCCTTTCAAGCTCAGTTCTGTACTTAAAATAATTTTTAAAATGTATTTTGTCCTCAGTATTTTTACTGAGAGGCTGTGCATGTCATATACTAGCCTACCACCTTGCTAGAGGTAGGGGTAGCCTATGTCATCTCCCCACCTGCTACCTCTGGGGCCCATCTTTAGTCACCTGAGTAACCTTGTCACTCACACGCGGTGATAGGTATTGCAAATTCTGAATCAATCACTGTCATTTAGGCAGCCTTACGGTGGCTATGTGGAAGAGTGTCACACTTAGCATTGAAAACAGTTCCATTCCTAGGTCACTCATTTATTCATGGAACAAATGATTAATGAACACCTGCTGAGGGCTGGGCCAGGTTTACTGTGGCCATAAATAGTCTTATGGATGGTCACAGAAATGTTCCAGAGGACCAGATTACATGTTGCTAGTAACATATAATTTTTAAAATTTATATCAGTCAATGAAACCATTTCAAACATGAAAGAAAAAAATTTAAAGGCTGTTTAATTATTTGGCAATCTAAGCACTATAGAGACAACATAAGGATGAAGCACAGAACTATAAACTATGAGGTGCAGCCCTTTCTATCATCTTTTAAATTTTTTTTGAGTGAGTAAATCATGTCCTATTAATTTTCACATCGCGGCAAGGTAGGCAGGTGAAAACAGATTTTATTCACATGCCATTATACAAATGGAGACAATGAGTCCGACAGTGCATTCATAAGTGAACAAAGAATCAGATACTTCAACTTCTCAGTGTCTGTTTTAGCTGATTCACTGGAACCCCATTAAATGGCTACTGTCCAACTGTAATGTTCTAAGGCTTCTAAGGCAATTTAAGGAGAATGAATTGACTGGGTTAAAAGAAAAAATACTTCAGACAGCTTTCCTGTTCTGGAAATGACCTGTTGTCTAATAGTTTGTCCACCTCCTCTACTGAAAATAAAAAGTGAGATATGCACTTGCACAAATAATGATTCAAATGAAGCAGACACTTCCTTTGAATCCAGTGGAAGTTGAAGCCGATCCTAGAGTGTGCAGTGACTACTTGCAACGTGCTGTCTGCAACACAATCTTCCGAAAGCACAAAATTGAGCATGCTTGTTATGCTTTATCTCTAAAACAAATAAAAACCTCCAAAACAAACCAACCTATTGATTTTCAAATGCTCCACATTTATTATGAGGATTTGCAGTTATGCAGAACAAACTCTATAAGGCAAAAGCTCATCTGGTGAAATCCATGCTTGTTCCCAGGTCTGGCGTTCGTATTTGGTGGGAACTAGTTCAAATGCGCGGCAATCTGACACGTATTTGCAGAGTGGCCCCTACATGAGTCAGTTAGCGAGGACACCTGCAGGCTCTCGTCCTCGCTGTGGGGCGGTTCGGTGCTGAGGAAAGACACAAGTGCTGGGTGTTGGGAGAAGCAGAATTAGCAGCCGCGCCCAGCCTCGGCCAGCCGTGTCTCGGGCAAGCGCGTCCTGTTTCGGAGCCGCATTTCCCTTCTTGGAGATACGATCGTTGCAAAAGTAATAACTAATCCCAGGGCTGGCATGAAAAGCCCATGAGAAGATACATGTGGTGGCAGTTTGTAACACATAAATCATAAAAAACAGACACATTTACTATTAAATTAAAATAATAAATTAAAGAAAAAAAAGTGCCTGTGTTTAAAGTCTTTAGGTTTTCCTTTTGGCCAAGAAGCTGCTGCACAACATGTAACCACCATTGCATTTGAGTTCCTTCAGGGTTTGACATAAGAGACGTTGGACACATCAAATATTCTATCTTGGAATCACGGCCCACGAAGTGTCTGGGATGGAACTCTTGCATGACACAGTGTCGCACTAAGAGAGGGCGCTAGCTGGACTCCCCAAAGTAGCTGGACTCCCCAAAGTAGCACACATTTTAACAAGCCTGCATAATTTTTTTTATTTCATCATATTATGGGGGTACAAATATTGTTAAGGCTTCGTATATTGCCCTCGGCACCTCTCCCCCGTCAGAGCTTCCAGCGCGGCCGTCCCCAGGTGGTGCGCACCGCACTCACTACGCAAGTGTACACCGTCCTCTCCCCCACCTGTCCGCCACCGAGAAAAGTGAGTTTTTGACATTTTGGTTAACTTTATATCTTTGCCTCTCCCTAAGAAGCCTGCATAATTTTTCAGAGGCATAAAACCTTGACTAAAATATTAAAATGTCTCTTAAAATGTGGGCTGGCCACGTTCTCGCTTTGTTCCTTGGTGAAAAGAGAGGACTCCGGTATCTGCGACAGACAACGGAGGGAGCCCGGCGTTGGCGGCTGCAGACGCGCTGTGCAACCGGGCCTGTGGCGCCAACGCACGGGCCCTCCCCGGGCCCCCCGGCCGCCCACGGGCCCTCCCCGGGCCCCCCGGCCGCGCACGGGCCCTCCCCGGGCCCCCCGGCCGCGCACGGGCCCTCCCCGGCCCCCCCGGCCGCCCACGGGCCCTCCCCGGGCCCCGCAGCCGCGCACGGGCCCTCCCCGGGCCCCCCGGCCGCCCACGGGCCCTCCCCGGGCCCCGCAACCGCGCACGGACCCTCCCCGGGCCCCGCAGCCGCGCACGGACCCTCCCCGGGCCCCCCGGCCGCCCACGGGCCCTCCCCGGGTCCCCCGGCCGCCCACGGGCCCTCCCCGGGCCCCCCGGCCGCCCACGGGCCCCCCCCGGGCCCCCCGGCCGCCCACGGGCCCCCCCCGGGCCCCCCGGCCGCGCACGGGCCCTCCCCGGGCCCCCCGGCCGCCCACGGGCCCTCCCCGGGTCCCCCGGCCGCCCACGGGCCCTCCCCGGGCTCGGCAGCCGCCCACGGGCCGCCAAGACCGCCCTGCGCGCTCCTCGTGGGCCATGCTCACGGCCTTTCTGCTCAAATGGGAAGCCCGGAACTTCTTCCACTCAGCTGCCAGGCCCAATTCATCCTTTGGTCTATTCCTCCAAGGTTTTCAAGGCGCCCACTGCACGTCGGACGCTGCAGAAATGGATGCGGATGCAATGACTGCAGCCGCAGAGACACCAGAGACGAGGTCTGGAGAGTGAAGCTGAGTTGGGAGCCAAGGCTTAATGGGGCTTCAGAGGGATGGTGGAGAGGAGAAACCAGACCCAAGGGGTGCTCCTCCTCTGACAAGGCTTCTTTCCATTCTCCTCCCCAGGTTGGGTTAGAAAGTGCCCAGATACAGACCATAGCAAAAAGATATTTGCATAAAAATTGATTAGTGGCTGTTTTAAATAAAATGAACACAAACTCTTGAAATCATGACTGGAAAACAATTACCTACCGTGAAATATGATCTGACAAATGGGAACAAAATCAATTCACCTTATTTCTTTGTGTCAATGAAAGAATAAGAAGGTCAGACAGGGTGTGACTAAGTTGAATCTACATAACCACTTAATATAATATAATTGGTTTATTTGTTTATCTGAATATTGTTTGCCCCACTCTGCCCCTGACCATTAGGAGGTTAGCTTCATGAGGGCAGGGGCATTGTCAAAATCAATTGACCATATATTTGTGGGTCTATTTTTTAATTCTTCTCTACTCCATTGATCTATTTGTCTATCTTGGCACAGTACTACCTTGCATATTTATAATAAGTCTTGAAATTAAGTGGCATTAGTTTTGTAACTATGTTCATACTTTAAAAGTTATTTTGGCTATTCTAGGTCCTTTACATTTACACACATTTTAGAATCAGTTTGTCAATTTCTACTTAAAACCTTGCTGGGATTTTGATTGAGATTGTGTGTAATCTGTGGATCAATTTGAAGATAATTGACAGCTTAGTAATATTAAGTCTTAAGACCATGAACAGAACAAGGTATGTATTAATATCTCTATTTATTTGTCTTCTCTCTTTTCTCTCAAATGTTTTGTGATATTCAGTGTATAAGTCTTTTACATGTTTACCCAGATCTATCCCTAAGTATTTCATAGTTTTGATGCTATTATAAATGATATTTAAAATTCAATTTCTGATTATGTGTTACTAGTGTACAGAAATACAATTGATTTTTATGTATTGCTCTTGTCTGCAACCCTGATAAAAATCACTTATTAGTTTTGTTATCTTTTTGGTAGATTTTATGAGATTTTCTATAAATGACATAAGCATGTCATTTGCAAATAAAAGGAGTTTTATTTATCCTTTCCAATCTGAATACTTTTTCTCTTTCTTGCCTACTGAAATAGCTAGGACTTCCAATATAGTGTTTAATAGAAGTGAGAGTGGACATTTGTCCCAGATATTAGGGAGAAAGCATTCAACTATTCTCCATTAGGTTTGATGATCTTTGCAGTTTTTCTGTAGATGCCCTTTATTTAGGTGGAGGAGGTTTCCTTCTTTTCAAAATTTGTTGACAGTTTTTTTTTTTTTTTAACCAGGAATGGATGTTGGATTTTATCAAATGTTTCTTCTGTGTCTATAGAGATAATCACATGATTTTTCTTTTTCAGTTTGTATATATGGTGAATTACATTGATTGCTTTTCAAATGTTAAACCAACCTTGAATTCCTGCTATAAATCTCCCTTGGAAATTATTCATTATCCTTTTTCATATATTGTTTAATTTGATTTTCTATATATTATAAAGAATTTTTGCATTTGTGTTCCTGAGGGATATAGATCCTCAGTTTTCTTCTAATGTCTCTGTCTGGGTTTTCATATCAGGGTAATGTTAGACTCTCAGAATGAACTGGGCAGTACACTCCTTATGGCTATATCTTCAAGTTCACTAATCATGCTTTCTGTAATGTCTAATCTGCTGAGAATCCTATGCAGTGTATTTTTCAACCCAAACATTGCAGTTGTAAGTTCTAGGAGTTTGATTTAGGTGTTGGTTTTACTATCTTCTATGTCTTTACTTAGCTTTTTGAACATGTGGAATATAGTTATAATAACCATCTTAATATCCTTATCTGCAAATTCTAACATCTTGTCCATTTAAATTGATTGATGATCAATATAAATGGTCACTATGCCTATTTTCCTATTTATATGCATGCTAAACTTTGTGAATTTTACCTTTTTGTATTCCTACAAATAACCTTGAGCTTTATTTTGAAGTGCAGTTACTTTAGCTGGAAATAGTTTGATCCTTGTAAGTCTTGCTTTTTGTTGGACAGGACTGCTGGAGCAGTACTTAATATAAAACTTAGTATTTCCTGCTCCTGAGACACTCCGAGTACTCTACCCAGTGCCCCTTCAATCCTGAGGCTTTCCATGCTGGCTGGTGGGTACAGGCACCTTTCTCAGCCCTGTGTGAATGCCATTTACATCGAATCCTTTTGGATGGTCTTTTCTCTAGCCACGTGTAGTTCTCTTCCCACACCTCCACTGGTGGCGCTCACCTGAATGCTCTAGGGAGTCTCTCTTCCTATTTCTAGAGCATCCTCTCTGTGCATGCTCTCTTCTCTTGAACTCTGTTCTGTAGTCACCTTGGTCTTCCCAGACCTGCCATCTGTCTCTTCTACTCAGGGAGACCTCTGGGCTCTTCCTCGGTTCCTCCTCCCTGAGTCAGAGCCTGGAAACTCAAGTCAGAAACGTGGGGTAATCATAAAGTTCCCCTCCCTCAGGGATCACTGTCTTCTGTCACCTGATGTCCAGTGCCTTCCAAACAACAGTTGCATTTATTTTTTCCCTTACTTTGTTTTAGGGAGCAGGGTAAACCTAGTCCCAAGCCTGCTTTATTCTATCTCGACCAGAAGCACAAGCCCCTAGCCTGCTTTCTGATATGGAGCAAATTTTCCAAAGGAATGCTTATGGAACTGACAAATGTAGCATGTGCAGATGCAGAAATGTACAGTGATCAGGACAGAAAAGTCCCTGTACTTGTGGAGCTTGCAGCCTGGTGGGGAATTATAGCCAACCAGCACAAAGCAAAACATAAAGCCAACCAATATAAAGCATACACATGGTGTATGTGTGTGTATATATATATATATATATATATATATATATACATGTGCATGTGTGTATATAGGCATGTATGTATATATATGCATGCGTGCCATATATACATATAAATATATATGTATGGCAACTTCAGACAGTGCTGGGTGAATAAGGGTGATGTGACAGTGGCTGAAAGGGAGCGGGGCAAACAGCTGGACAAACCTTGGTCAAGCAATGTGTCTCTGATGAGGAGAGGTTTGAGCCAAATGATCAGGATGAAGCAGCTGTGCAAAGGTCCTCGGGAGGGCAGTTTAGGCAGACAGATCTGCAAACATGGAAGTCCGGGGGTGGGGTGGGGGTGAGCTGTACACATTTACAGTATAGAATGAGGCTGGAGCGCCTGGCAGGTAGTGAGAGGGGTAGGGCCGGATCAGCCTGAACCTTACAAGTCAGGAAGAAAGGCATGCAGTGGAATGTGGTAGAACTGTGCTCAAGCACACGGGGAAATATCAAAGCGAAACTTTCTTTACATTCATTCCTCTAAAATGATGCACAGCACATCTCAGGGAAATCGGCTCACCTTTCCTTGCCACTGCAGAGTGTTTACAGCCCACAGGCTGCTGGCAAGCAGAATGAAACTGTGCCTAAGCCAACTGTTAGCCCATAACTATTTCTGCACCTCATCCAAAGCAGCCACCCAACAGCATGGCCCAAGCATTGCTGGCAAGACATTCTCAGAATCTTAACCATCCTCGTCACTCTCCGTCCACGAAAGGGAGGCAGCAGAGCTGTATGCTGCTGGGCAGCTGCCGCATGTCCCTCCCAGACGGTGGGGCCGAGGAATGGATGAAGCATTCAGGACTCTCTTTTCTTTAGAAAATGTGGTGCAGGCCGTGTCTCTTTGGTGTAGGTTGCAGCTTACAGTAATAAGCGGGAGCATTTTTCAGTTTCCTTCCCCCGCACTCTGGTGTAATTTGTTCTCTCCCTGCACTTTGGCTGGGAGGCTGGATGAGACCTCAGGAGCCTTGCATGACCGGCATTTATGAATAAACTTGATTTCAGTCCCAGCTGTGTGGCTTGCTCACTGTGTGACCTTGGGCAAGTCGTTTAATCTACTAGAAATTTCACTTCTTTTCCTGAGATACGAGAATGCTCTCATCGTCTCACGCTCTCCTAGGAAACTGTTATTAACCACGTTGGTAATACGGAGTCCTTGCTACCCGGATACGAGGCTTAGGTATGCACGAACCTAAGAGGATTAGGTGGTCAGCTGAGAAACCTTGGGAAACCCGGGAAGGGACAGGGCAAAAATCAAGGTCACAGATTGTAATAAATATTTTTCTTCTTATTCAATTTTAAAAATATAAAGACTGTACTGAATTCAAGAGCATATCAACTGCATTGCATCCATCCTGACTCAGCTATGATAGATATGGGACAATTCTTTCTTATTAACTCATTGCTCATCTTTCAGGTCTTCCTTACAATCGCAACATGACAATGAAAATGTGGTTTCTTTTGTGAAAACGATACACGTTTTTAGAACCATCCTGGTTTCATGGTTCAGAAACCCACCTCCTGGGTCCCATCTTGCTCCAGAGACCCCAGAGAGCTGGGTATTTGAGAGGGGCACCCTGTGGTTAGTGTTTATTTAACCTGTGCTGCAGTTCCCCAAACTATTCAAAAGCATATGATCAACGTTCAGGCAAAAGATGCTGGAGGTTGAAAAGGGATTATAAGTAAAGTAACTTCAGAGTTAGCCAAGCACTTCCATGCTCTTGCTGTCATCGCACTTTGCACAGTTGCTGTGACTGTTATTCCCAGTCTCACCGACTGTGCAAAGTGGAGGAATCTGGACCTCAGGGAGGTCAGGGGATTGCTAAAGACCACAGAGGCGAAAGGCACACCCAGATTTCCAACCCACACTCAGTGCTCCTCCAAGCAAGTCCATCTTCAGGCTTTTGCTTTATGTTCCTTGGTGACTGCAACAGTTTCTTATCTGCTTTCTTCACCTTTTTCCAGAGTCCACACCACTTCTCAATCGAGTCTCATCTGTGAATTTAATTAACCAGCGGCTGTCGTGAGATCTTCCAGATCCTTAATTAAGACCTTCTTTGAAACCAGAACCAACCCTTTTGCCCTCAGCCATCCCCTAGAGACATTCATGCAGCTCTGAAGAGAGCTGCTTATTTTAATCTCACGTTATATGCTCCGTTTGCAGACCCAAGTTTTATAACCGCACTATCTCAAAAACTCCAGGGACATATTTCTCCAGGGACAGATTGCAAGCCAGCTCTGAATTTGGTTTGTCAAAATCCAAACACAAGAAATTGCCTCCAAGTGCTGTTGATGCTATTGTTGTTATTATTATTGGGTAATTAGAAAAATTATTGAGTAACATTTATCGGGTGTCGGGAGGGTGGGAGGGGGGAGGAGGGGATGTGTATATACAGCCAAACGAATATGATATGCAATGTTTGGGGGATGGACACGCTTGAAGCTCTTACTCGAGGGGGGAGAGGGGCATGGGCAATATATGTAAACTTAACACGTGTACCCCCATAATACGCTAAAATAAAAAAAATTATTGATAAAACTCACTGTAGCATCCTTGGTTTAAATCCTAAACTTACTAATGTATTTGATTATTAGGAAACTCTATGTATATCAGGAGACTAAAACTACCAGTATATTATCCTTTTTCAGGCAGGAAACCAACATCTAGAAAGTTACCTTAAAGAACTGAATCAAAATAAGGGAAAATGTTTGCGTACAAAGATGCTCATTATTTTACATATTACTATAATAAATACTGGACCTATCTGATTCTATTATCTAACAATAGGAGAATGAGTAAATACATTTTGTTACATCCATATTATGCTGCCATTAAAATCAACACTATGCTATTATATGGAAAACACCTTTAATTTATCAAGTGGAAAATAAAGAGGATAACAAATTTGAAGTCTACAGTAATTGCATTACATGAAAATAGGCCAAAGACTGAAATGACCAGGAAAAAAAAACAACAGTCAATTTGGAGTTACAAGATTATGGAAAGGTTTATTTGCTTGTTTAATTTTAAGTTAATATATATGCAACAAATAAAAGTAAGACCGCTATAACTCAAAGTATTTGAGAGATGTCTGGATGTTGATGGCGTGATTCAAGACATTCGAGCTAGTAGTTCTCTGTAGCAAATGTGCCAGTGCCTGTCCATAACCGCCCCCCCCCCACTTCCAGCAGCTCTGAGGTACTTCCAACAGCCAGTATTCTCGTGTTTGTGTCTGAGAACATTTATCTGGGTCTTCAGAAGGCCGAGTATGCATCAGGTTGGAAGGACCAACGCTTTGACACTTTCCTGGGAGCAGCCTTCAGCTACTCGCAGGGGTTGTGGAAACACTCAAGCTTTCCTGCCTCTCAGGTGGTACAATTCCGAGGTGGGTGTTTGCACCATTGCCCAGATTCTAAGAAAGGACCAAAGAAATTCACTAGAGAAAGGAAATGTTTTCTAACACTTAGGACTGGAACAGCTGATCATATGGGACCAAAAAAAAAATATCAGTTGCTACCTCACACCATATGTACAAGACAATTTGAGGTAGATAATAGATCTATTAGTTAAATATATTTTTTAGAAGGAACACAGAAGACTATCTTTGTGATCAAGGCAGGTAAAAATTCTTAAGACAGGAGATAGGAAGCAATGAACATAGAGAAGGAAAATTGCGGTTGATCCAAGTTAAAGTCCTACTCATGATGACATCAAGACACTATTAATAAAATGAAAAGCAATCCATAGACTGGGATAAGACATTCACAGAATATATTCATGACAAAGAACTTTTATTAAGAATACATAAAGGATTTCTACAACTCAATAATTTTACAAAAACAATTTTAGAAATAGGCAAAAGATTTGGACAAAGGATGATCTATAAATATTAATACTAATAAATAGATTAAAAGTGCCCAACAATCACTAGTCTTCAGATAAAAAACAATTGAAACCACAAAGAAATCCCAACACACACTGCCTTGAATGGCTATCATTAAGGAAAACTGACAATGTCAAATGTTGATAAGGATGTAGAGCAGCTAGAACTCTAGTAAAATTTTATGGAATTAGGGGTGTAAAATTTTATGGTAACGTTGGAAAACTCTGTCAGTTTCTTTAAAGTTTAACAAATGCCTACTCTGTAACCCAACAAGTCTACTCCTAAGTATTTACCCAAGAGAAATGGAAGCATATGTTCACAAAAATACTTATATAGGAATGTTAACAGCAGCCTTATTCATAATTGCTCCAAACAGGAAATAGCCCAAATGTCTAACAATAAGAGAATGGATTATCAGATTGTGGCATTTCCATACATCAAAATACTATAGAGTAAAAAGCAGTAAATTGCTGCTACATGCAGTGATATGCCTGAATCTCGAAAACATTATGTTGTGTGAAAAAAGCCAGGTGCAATCTTTCCATTCGTATGAGATTCTAAAATAAAATAATTCATGGTCATAGAAATAAGCACAGTGGTTTCCTGAAAGGTAATAATGAGGAATAACAAGGAAGGTACGTAAAAGGAATTTGGGGTGGAGGGTTGATAGAAATGTTCTATGTATTGATGAGAGTGTGAGTTACATGGATACTTCTGCCAAAACAACTCACAGCAGGTCTCAAATAATGTTTCCCTCACTAACGTTTCGTTATAATGTTGATGGGACAAAAAGAAGTTGCATTTGTTATGTGTTGTTTCACTTAAAGTCACGGCTTCCAAGAACCGATTGACAATGTTAAGGGAGAACTTACTGCGTAAGTGTACTTATATCCGTATACTTAAAAAATGCAGTTAACACTCGACCATATATCGTTGTGAGCTCTTCACATCTGAGTGAGTCCACATTGCCATTTTTAATGGCTGTTTAGAATTCCGCACCAGAAGCTATGTCTTTATTTAACCAAACTTTTTCTGGGTCATTTACAATTGTTGTAAGTTATTTCATCCGGCAAAATTAAGTTTCATCTATGAGGGAGAAATAAAGTCCTTCTCAGACAAACACTGAAGGAATTTGCAAAGACCAGATCAGCCCTACAGGAAGTTCTCAGACCCGCATTTGTAACCAAATAGGGCAGTAGACACTTCAAAGTAAAATCGTCAAAGAATTAAAGTTTAGATCTCAAACTACATGATTGCTCAAGGAATAAAAAAAGCAACAAGTCTCCACCCAAAAATATGAATGGTAATCTTCCTCCAATTTCAATCCCTTTAATAAATGTAAATGGCTTAAACTGTCCTCTGAAGAGACATAGACTGGCAGAGTGGATAAAAATTCACAAGCCTAGAATCTGCTGTCTACAGGAAACACATCTAATCCACAAAGATGCCTTCCGGCTGAAAGTTAAGGGATGGAAAACTATCATCCAGTCAAACGGAAGTCAAAATAAAGCTGGGGTAGCTATACTATTTGCAGATAATATAAGTTTTAAAATAGCAAAAGTAAAAAAGGATAAAGATGGCCATTATACAATGGTGAAAGGGAAGATCCAATAAGAAGATCTAACAATTCTTAATATTTATACATCCAATGCAGGAGCACCCAATTACATAAAGCAAACCTTGTCTAATCTAAACACCATGTTACACAACACTGCCATAGTAGCAGGGGACTTTAACACTCCATTGAATGATCTGGATAGATCCTCCAAACAGAAAATAAGCAAAGAAATAATAGACCTGAACAAAGCCCTTGATCAAAAAGGTCTGACAGATCTCTATAGAGCATTCCATCCAAATAAACTCGAATTTACATTCTTCTCAGCAGCCCATGGATCCTACTCCAAAATTGATCACATCCTAGGCAACAAATAAGATCTCAAAAAATTCAAGAAAATAGAAATTATACCTTGTATCTTTTCTTACTATAACGGTATAAAATTATAGTTCAATTCCTATAGAAACACTCAACACCTCACAAAATCATGGAAACTAAAAAATCTGTTATTGAAAAATTATTGGGTCAAGGAAGAAATTCAGAGAGAAATCAAGAATTTCTTTGAACAAAATGATAACGGTGATACTTCTTACCAAAACCTGCAGGATACAGCAAAAGCTTACCTGAGAGGAAAATTAATAGCAATTAATGCTCACATCCAAAACAGAAAGCTTAGATACTGACAACCTAATGAATAAGCTCAAGGAATTGGCAAAAGAAGAGCAATTTCCAATCCTAATAGAAGAAAAGAAATAGTGAAGATCAAAGCAGAACTTAATGAAATGGAGAACAAGAGAACTACACTAAAGATCAACAAAACCAGAAGCTGGTTTTTCAAAAAGATAAACAAAATCAATGGCCCTCTTGCTAGATTGACAAGGACTCAAAGGGAAAGGATTCTAATAAACTTAATAAGAAATGAAAAAGGAGAGATGACAACAGACACCACAGAAATATAAAACATTATATTTGACTATTATAAAAAACTATATGCCCAAACACTATGGAATGAAGATGAAATGGACAAATTCTTAGATTCATACAACCTCCCTAAGTTCACCCAGGAGGTAACAGAATTCCTGAACAGACCAATGTCAAGCTCAGAAATTGGAGCAGTAATTAAAAACCTCCCCAAATGGAAAAGTCCTGGACCGGATGGCTACACTTCAGAGTTCTACCAAACATACAAGGATCAACTCATACCTATACTACAGAAACTATTCCACACCATTGAGAAAGATGGTATCCTTCCTAACTCATTCTATGAAGCCAATATCACCTTGATACCAAAGCCAGGAAAGGACGCAACAAAAAAAGAAAATTACAGACCAATATCCCTCATGAATACAGATGCAAAAATCCTAAATAAAATGTTAGCAAATAGAATTCAGCAACACATCAAAAAAATAATTCACTATGACCAGGTGGGCCTTATTCCAGAGATGCAAGGCCAGTTCAACATACGCAAGTCTATAAATGCAATTCACCTCATAAATAAAATCAAGAACAAAGACCATATGATTCTGTCAATAGATGCAGAAAAATCATGTGACAAAGTCCAACACACCTTTATGATAAAAACTCTTAACAAAACAGACATAGACGGCTCATACCTTAAATTTATCAAATCCATCTATGACAAACCCACTGCTAATATCATTCTAAATGGGGAAAAATTGAAATCTAATATCATTCTAAATGGGGAAAAATTGAAATCCCCTTCTATCTGGAACTAGACAAGGATGCCCACTATCTCCTCTCCTATTCAACATAGTGCTTGAAGTCCTAGAGACAGCAATAGGCAAGAGAGGGGTATTAAGGGCATTCAACTGGGGGCAGTTGAAATCAAACTCTCGCTCTTCGCTGATGATATGATATTACACCTAGAAAACCCCATGGACTTTTCCAAGAGACTCCTAGATTTGATAAATGAATTTGGTAAAGTTTTAGGTTATAAAATCAATATACACAAATCAGAAGCATTCATATATGCCAAGAACCATCAAGCAGAAACTCAAATCAAAAATGCAATACCCTTTACTATAGCCCCAAAGAAAATTAAATATCTAGGAGTATACTTAACGAAAGATACAAAAGATTTATACAAGGAGAACTATGAAACACTAAAAACAGAAATTGCAGAAGATTTAAACAGATGGAAAAATCTACCTTGTTCATGGATTGGTAGAATCAATATTGTTAAAATGTCAATATTACCTAAAGTTATCTACAGAATCAATGCAATCCTCATCAAAATACCATCAGCATTCTTTACAGATCTAGAAAAAATAATTCATCACTCTGTATAGAACCAGAAAAAACCTCGTATAACCAAAGCAATCTTAAATAAAAAGAACAAACTGGGAGATATCAGTCTTCCTGACTTCAAAGTGTACTATAAAGCAATAATAGTTAAATCAGTCTGGGAATGGCACAAGAACAGAAGCATGGATATCTGGAATAGATCTGAGATATCAGAGATGAAACAATCAGTATATGGTAATCTAATCTTTGATAAAGCTGACAAAAATATACAATGGGGAAAAGAATCTCTCTTCAATAAATGGTGCTAGGAAAACTGGATAGCTACATGCAGAAGAGCAAATCAGGATACCTACCCCTCTCTTCTCACAAAAATTCACTCAAGATGGATAACAGACCTAAGCCTAAGGCATAAAAGCTTAAGAATCCTAGAAGAAGATGTTGGGAAAACCCTATCAGACATCGGTCTAGGCAAAGAATTTTTGAGGAAGACCCCCAAGGCAATCACTGCAGCATCAAAAATAAACAAATGAGATCTCATCAAATTAAAAAGTTTCTGCACAGCCAAGGAAACCATCATTAGAGCAAATAGACAACCCACAGAGAAAATATTTGCTCTCTACACCTCTGATAAAGGTCTAATAACAAGAATCTATCTGGAACTTAAAAGAATAAATAAGAAAAAATCAAACAATCCCATCAAGAAATGGGCAATGGAAATGAACAGAAACTTCTCCAAAGAAGACAGAATAATGGCCTGCAAACATATTAAAAAATGCTCAACATCTCTAATCATCAGAGAAATGCAAATCACAAACCACAATGAGATACCACCTATACCAGTGAGAATGGCCTATATCAAGAAATCCCAAAACAACAAATGCTGGCGAGGATGTGGAGAGACAGGAACACTCCTACGCTGCTGGTGGGACTGCAAATGAGTGCAACGTTTGTGGAAAAGAATTTGGAGATACCTCAAACAGCTAGAAATAGAAATACCATTCGATCCAACAATAGCATTGTTGGGCATCTACCGCAAAGAGCATAAGACATTCTATTATAAAGACATCTGCACCCGAATGTTTATGGCAGCACAACCCACTAATGCACGGTCATGGAAACTACCCAAGTGCCTGTCAATTCATGAGTGGATAACTAAAATGTGGTATATGCTCACAATGGAATATTACTCAATTCTAAGAAACGACAGTGAGCTATCACCGTTTATGCTATCCTGGATTAAGTTTAAGCCCCTTATCCAAAGTGAGACGACACAAGATGTGGAAAATGGGCTCCACATCTACTCACCATCCAATTGGTACTGACCGATTAAAACTATGGTTCTCAAATGGTGGTGGTGTTCACCAGGGATTTGGGGTGGGGGGGAGACCCACATTTTAGGGATGTGGTGAGCATTTTGGAGGAGAAGGGCATACCTCTAACCCTTCCTAGGGAGAGGCAAAGATATACAATGTAACCAAAATGTCAAAAATAAAACTTTTTATTGGGTGGTGGGCAGGCGGGAGGGGGAGGAGGAGAAGGGTGTGTACGTACATAATGTGTGCGGTGCGCACCAACTGGGGGTTGGACACGCTTGAATCTCTGACACCTCGGGGGAGGGAGGGGGGCAGGGGCAATATATGTAACCCTAACAATATTTGTACTCCCATAATATGATGAAATAAAAGGGGGAAAAGTGTTTAACTTGGTCTTGGAGGAGGAGGATCTTCCCAGCAGATGTGAGAGGGGAAAGGAAGAGAAGACCTCAGATTCCAGGGCAGGGAGGAGGCATTTGGGAATGCTAGTCACTCTGTGAGGCTGGACGCAGTGTGTGTGTGCAGGGAAAAAGGCAAGACAGCAGAAGTGAACGTGGTCAAAGCACGCAGGGCTTAACAGCCAGTCTAAGGATTTGCACTTGGTCCTGAAAGCCGGGGGGAGCACATCAAAGGTTTGAATCAGTGGAGTGACACCAGTGGATTTCTTTGTAGAAAGGCTACTCCTTCCTTCCTGGGCATTTTGCTGTTTTATGCATTAAAATCTTGAGTATCTAATTTTATCTATTCAGGAAACATCTCCCACTCAAGACCATAGGAACTGAATATAAACCAGGGGCAGCCAATAATTCCTTTCATTGAGCCCATGGATACCTTGGCTCTTTGAATAGCTACCCTTTGGGGCTTGGCATAGTTTTCTGGTTCTCCCCTTTGGTCTACGCACTGGTGTCTGAACAGACTGCAGCTCAGTGATATGTTGCTTGTTTAGGCTGACACTCGCTGGTTTAGGGGCAAGAGCTGGCAGTAAGAAATGGATGGACAGGACGGGAGTCTGGGGGGCCAAGGTGATGTGGGAGTGAATGTTCTCCCGCTCTAAGTGTATGGACATTCTGAATAGAAGATAACGAAAAGATCTCAGTAGCCTACTCAAGCTCAAGAGTAAGAAAGTTAAAAAAGGCAAGTGACAGAAACTAAATAAGGTCTCAAGTCAGAGAGGCAAATGGGAGAAGAAGCAAAAAGGCTCACAGAGACTTAGTGGTAGGGAGGAGTGAGGCCACAGGGAAAAGGAGACAGGGTGGTGGCCCCAGACAAGGGGCGAGGGAAGCCAGGGCTCCTGGAGCAGGGAGCCCTGCAGGGCTGTATGAACTGCGGAAAGTATTAACATCCCTCCATACATCCAGGGAAGTGCAGGGAAATCTTGCAATCCACTCTGGAAATGGTGGGAAAGTTACTTGACATCGAAAATGCAACTCTGTATCAAATGTAATTAGAAGGGAAAATTTATACTATTTATTTTGAAGAAATATAACAAAAAACAAGTCTCCAAGGAGTGAAAACTCTGAGAACCCAGTAGAATAAAGGTGGAACACTTCTACAACCCAGGGAACACTGGGACAGTCTGCTTAAGATGAGTCCAAAACTTCAGCCACAATTCAACAATTTTAATTCTTCAAATACATTAACATGAGATATCTTTCAATCTGTTTGTTTCTTCCTCACTTTCTTTCATCAGCATCCCATAGTTTTCAGTGTACATATCTTTTACTTCCTTAGTGAATTTCTTCCTAAGTATTTTATTCTTTTTGATACTATTTTAAATGGAATTATCTTCTTAATTTTTTTTGTACAGTTCACTGTTAGTGCACAGAAATGCAACTGATTTTTGTATGCTGATTTTGTATCCTGCGAATTTACTGAATTCATTTAAGAGTTCCAACAGTTTTTTGGCGGAGTCTTTACAGTTTTCTATATATAATATGATGTCATTTATAAACAGAGACAAATTAACTTCCTCGTTTTTAGTTTGTATGCCCTTTATTTGTTTCTAAAACATTTTATAGATGCACAATAGTTGTACATATTTATGGAGTACACGTGATATTTTAACTCAAGCATGCAATGTGTAATGATCGAATGACAGTAAATGGGATGGATACACATCATCTCAAGCATTTGCCATTTCTTTGTGTTGGGAACATTCCAAATTCACTCCTCTAGTTATTTCAAAATATACAATAAATTATTAACTATAGTCGCCTATTGTGCTACCAAATACCAGATCTTATCCTACTATCTAACTGTACTTTTGTACCCATTAACCAACCCCTTTTTATCCCCCCTCTTCACCACCCTCCTAAGCCTCTGGTGACCATCATTCTATCTACTGCCATGGGATTAAGTTTCAGCTCCCACGTATGAGTGAAAACATGCAATCTTTGTCTTTCTGTGCCCACTTATTTCATTTAACATAATGTCCTCCAGTTCCATCTGTGTTGCTGCAAATGACAGGATTCCACTGCTTTTTTTATGGCTGAGTAATAATCATTGTGTATACGCACCGCATTTTCTATATCCATTGGATGTGGTTTGGATGTTTGGCCCCTCTGAGTCTCATCCTGAAGTTCAGCCTCCAGTGCTGGGTGTGGGGCCTGCTGGGGGGCGTTCGGGTGGTGGTTGCAGATCCCTCACGGGCGGCCTGGTGCCCTCCCTGCGTGAGTGCTCACTTTCCTAGCTCGTGCCAGTGCTGTTGTTTAAAAGAGCCTGGACCCACCGTGTATTGCTCTTGCCCCTTCTCCTGCCACGTGACACTCCCACTCCCCCTTCACCTTCCATCTGGACTGGAAGCTTCTCGCAGCCCTCACTGGAAGCAGATGCTGGAGCAATGCTTCTTGTACAGTCTTCAGAACCATGAGCCAAATAAACCTCTTTTCTTTATAAATTATCCAGCCTCAGGTAATCCTTTGCAGCAACACAAAACAGACTAACACATGATTGATTCATCAATGGACACTTAGGGTGATTCTATACTTTGGCTACTGTGCATAGTGCTGCAATAAACATGGGAGTGTAGAAATCTCTGTGATAAAGTAACTTCCTTTCTTTTGGGTGTACACCCAGCAGTGGGATTGCTGGATCATATAGTAGTTCCACTCTGAGTCTTTTGAAGGACCTGCATGCTGTTTTCCACAGTGGCTGTACTAATTTACATTCCCGCCAACAGGGTGTCAGTGTTCCCCCTTTCTCTGTAGTCTTGCCAGCATCTGCTATTTTTTGTCTTTTTGATAAAAGTTATTTGAACTGGGGGAGATGATATCTTATTGTGGTTTTGATTAGTAATGCTGAGCATTTTTATATACCTGTTGGCCATCTGTATGTCTTCTTTTGAGAAACGTCTATTCACCCCATTTGCCCATGTTTCAATCAGATTATTATTATTTGTTTGCTATTGAGTTCTTTATATTAATATACTCTGGTAACTAATCCCTTGTCAATTGAATAGTTTGAAAATATTTTCTCCCATTCTGCAAGTTGTCTCCTCACTTTGTTGATTATTCCCTTTACTTTGCAGAAGGTTTTTAGTTTAGTGTGATCCCATTTGTCCGTATTTGCTTTGGTTGCCTATGCTTGTGAGGTCTTATTCAAGAAATCTTTGCCTAAATCAATGTCCTGAAGCATTTCTCCAATGTTTTCTTCTAGGAATTTCATAGTTTCGGGTCTTACATTTAGGTTTTTTTTTTTTAATTTCAGCATATTATGTGGGTACAAGTGGTAAGGTTACGTATATTGCCCATGCCCCCCTTCCCTCTTGAGTCAGAGCTTCAAGCGTGACCATCCCCCAAACGTTGGACATCTCAGTCATTATGTTTTTATATACCCATCCCCTCCTCCCTGCTCCTACCTGCCTGACGCCTGATAAATGTTATTCCTATATGTCCACTTAGGCATTGATCCGTTAATACCAATTTGCTGGTAAGTACATGTGTTGTTTGTTTTTCCATTCTTAAGATACTTCATTTAGTAGTATGGGTTCCAGCTCTATCCAGGAAAATACAGGAAGTGCTATATCACCATCACCATTGTTTTCTAAAGCTGAATAGTACTCCATGATATACATATACCATATTTTATTAATCCACTCATGAATTGATGGGCACTTGAGTTGTTTCTACAGCTTTGCAATTGTGAATTGTGCTGCTATAAACATTCGAGTGCAGGTGTCTTTTTCATAAAGTAACTTTTGATCTTTTGGGTAGATGCCCAGTAGTGGAATTGCTGGATCAAATGGTAGATCCACTTGTATCGCTTTAAGTTATCTCCATATTGCTTTCCACAGAGGTTGAACTAGTTTGCAGTCCCACCAGCAGTGTAGGAGTGTTCTTCTCTCTCCGCATCCACGCCAACATTTATTGTTTGGGGACTTTTTGATAAAGGCCATTCTTACTGGAGATAAGTGGTAACTCATTGCAGTTTTGATTTGCATTTCCCTGATGATTAGAGATGTTGATCATTTTTTCATATGTTTGTTGGCCATTATTCTGTCTTCTTTTGAAAAATTTCTGTTCATGTCCTTTGCCTACTTTTTGATAGGGTTGTTTGATTTTTCCTTGCTGATTTTCCTGAGTTCTAAATAAATTCTAGTTATCATCTCTTTATCGGATGTGTAGCTTGCAAAAATTTTCTCCCATTCTGTAGGTTGTCTGTTTGCTCTCTTGACAGTTTCTTTGGCTGTGCAGAAGTTTTTTAATTTGATCAGGTCCTATTTATTTATTTTTGTTGCTTCCATGATTGCCTTTGGGGTCTTCTTCATAAATTCTTTGCCTTTGTATGGAACCAGAGAAGACCCTGTATAGCAAAATCAATCCTAGGCAATAAAAACAAAATAGGAGGTATCAATTTACCAGACTTCAAACTATACTACAAGGCTATAGTCATTAAAACAGCTTGTGATTGGCACAAGAATAGGGACATTGACCAGTGGAACAAAACAGACAACCCAGATATAAAACTATCCTCATATAGCCAACTAATCTTTGACAAAGCAGACAAAAACATACACTGGAGAAAAGAATTCTTATTCAATAAATGGTGCTGGGAAAACTAGATAGCCACATGTAGAAGACTGAAAGAGGACCCACACCTTTCACCTCTCACAAAAATCAACTCACACTGGGTAACAGACTTGAACCTTAGGTGTCAAACTATTAGAATTCTAGAGGAAAACATTGGAAATACTCTTCTAGACGTTGGCCTAGGCAAAGAATTTACATTTAGGTCTTTGATCATTTTAAGTTGATATTTATATATGGTGAGAGAGAGGGGTCTAATTTCATTCTTCTGTATATGGACATACAGTTTTTCCAGCACCATTTGTTGAAAAGACTATCCTTTCTCCAATGTATGTTTTTGGCATCTCTGTCAAAATTAAGTTGACCATAAATGCATGGATTTACTTTTGGTTCTCTATTCTGTTCTATTGATCTATATGTCTATTTGTATGCCAATACTATGCTGTTTTGGTTACTACAACTTTGTAGCATAATTTGAAATCAGGTAATGTGATGCCTTCAACTTTGTTCTTTTTATTTAGGATGCTTTGGCTCTTCTGGGACTTTTATGTTTCTGTATAAATTTTAAGATTATTTTTTTCTATTTATGTGAAGAATGTCATTGGTATTTTGATAAGGATTGCACTGAATCTGTAGATTGCTTTAGGTATGATGGACATTTTAACAATATTGATTCTTCTAATCCATGAACATGGAATATCTTTTCTTTTTTTTGTTGTTTCCTCTTCAATTCTTTTACCAGTGGTTTATAGGTTTCATTGTAGAAATCTTTCACCTTTTTGGTTAATTTCATTCATATACATACATACATACATACATACATATGTATATATTTGTAGCTATTATAAATAGTATTGCTTTCTTGGGTTTTTTTTCAGATTATTATCTGAAAAAGTATAAATTTTTCCTTTCAACTAAATTTGATTCAGAATTGCAGTTTTGATGTCAGTCAGGTAATTTTCCCACTATTCTGTGAGTGGATGGCAAAGTTTTCTTGTACTTCCTTGGATGTATGGGAAGGACGTTGAGTATATTTTCCACAGATCATGCTGTTGGCATATAGAAATGATTGTTGTATGTTGATTATGTATCCTGAAATTTTACTGAATTTGTTTAACAGTTCTAAAAATTTTGGGGTGGAATCTTTAGGTTTTTCTAAATATAATATCTTATCATCTACAAACAAGGATAATTTGACTTCTTCCTTTCCAATTTGGATGCTTTTTATTTCTTTCTCTTGTTTAATGGCTGTGGCTAGGACTTTCAGTACTACATTGAATAAAAGTTGTAAAAGTTGGCACCTTTGTCTTGTTCTAGATCTTAGAGGAAAGACTTTCAGCTTTTCCTCATTTTGTATGATACTATCTGTGGGTTTCTTGTATATAGCCTTTATTGTTTCTTATATACCCAGTATGTTTCTTCTATACCCAGTTTTATAAGAGTTTTTATCATGAATACATGTTGAGTTTTATTGAATTTCTTGGCATCTATTGATATAATCATATTGTTTTTGTCTGTTGTTTTGTTGATGTGATATATTATGTTTATTTATTTGCCTATGTTGAACCATTTTTTAATCCCTAGGATGAAGCCCATTTGATCATGATGAATGATATTTTTAATATATTGTTGAATTTGGTTTGCTAGTATTTAGTTGAAGGTTTTTGCATCTATTTTCATCAGAGATATTGGCCTATAGTTGTTGTTGTTTGTGGCTTTGTGTGGTTTTGGTGTCAGGGTAATGCTGACCTTGTAAAATGCATTTAGAATTATTTCCTCCTCTTTATTGGAATATTTTGAATAGGATTGGTATTATTTCTTCTTTAAAATGTTTAATAGAATTCAAACAGTGAAACCATCAGGTCCTGGGATTTTCTTTAATGGGAGACTTTTTATTACTGCTTCTATCTTGTTATTTGTTTATTCTGGTTTTCTATTTCTTCATGGTTCAGTCTTGGTAGGTTGTATGTATCTAGGAATTTGTTCCTATTTGCTCTAGGTTTTCCAGTTTATTGGCGTATAGTTACTCATATAGTTGCCAACAATCCTTTGACTTTCTATGGTATCAGTTGTAATGTCTCCCTTTTAATCTCTGGCTTTATTTATTTGGGTCTTCTCTCTTTTTTTCTTAGTTAGTCTGGCTAAAGGTTTGTCAATTTTGTTTATATTATATTTTTTAAAAACCAACTTTTAGTTTTGGTGATCTTTTATATTTTTTGTCTCAATTTCATTTATTTCTGTTCTGATCTTTATTATTTATTTTTCTCTAATAATTTTGGTGTTGGTTTGCTCTTGAATTTTTATTTCTTTAAGGAACATCAAGCATATTCAAAGTGCTAAAAAAAAAAAGCTTTCAATCTAGAATACTGTATCCTGCAAAGTTATCTTTCAAACAGAAATTAGAAATAATGATTTTCCCAAGCAAAAGCTGAGAGAATTCATCAAACCAGACCTGTCTTATAAGAAATGATAAAGGAATTTCTTCAATATGAAAGAAAAGGATGCTAATGTGCACCAGGAAATCATCTGAAGGTATAATACTCACTGGTAAAAGTAAGTACACAGGCAAATACAGAATACTCTAATATCATAATTGCAATGTGTAAACCACTCACATATTTAGTATGAAGACTATAAGACAAACATCAAAATTAATAACTATAGCAATCTGTTGCTACAGCAAAATCAGTACTAACAGAGAATTTTAAATCAATAAATACATATATTGAAAAAGTAGAATAACTTTAAATAAACATTCTTTGTCCTGCCTAACTGCTCTGGCTAGCACCTCCAGTACTATGTCGAGTAGAAGTGGCAAAAGTTAGTTACCTGTCGTCTCATTTCTGATCTTAGAGGAAAAGCCCTCAGCTTTTCCCTACTATATTGTTAGCTGTGGGCTTATCATATGTGGTCTTTATTATGTTGAGCTACGTTCCTTCTGTACCTAATTGGTGATAGTTTTTATCATGAAAGTATGTTGACTTTTATCAAATGCTTTTTCTGCATCTATTGACATGATTTTTATTTTTGTTAATGTGGTATATCACATTTATAGATTTGCATATGTTGAAACATCCTTGTATCCTAAGAGTAAATCCCACTTGATCATGGTGTGTGATGCTCTTAATGTGCTGTTGAACTTGGTCTGCTAGTTTTCTGTTGAGGATTTTTACATCTGTGTTCATCTGAGTCTCCATGTTCATCACAGCATTATTTATAATAGCCCAGATTTGGAAACAACCTAAGCATTCTTGACAGAGGAATGGATAAAAAAATTGTGACATATAAATGTAAATACACATGTAAATATATATAAATTATAGAATATTAATTATTCATTAAGAAAAGGAAATCCTGCCACTTGCAATGACATGGGTGAAGCTGGAGGACATTATGCTAAGTGAAATAAGCTAGCCACAGAACAGAAAGATAAGTACTGTATTTAGCTTTATAGTACTGTATTATTTCACTTATATATGGAATCTAAAACATTCTAACTCATAGAAGCTGAGAGAGTGGTGCAAGGGGCTGAGGGTGAGGTGGGAAGGATGAGATGTTGGTCAAAGGGTAAACACTTTCAGTTATAAAATGAACAAATTTTGAGGATCTAATATAGAGCAGGGGTGGTGATGGATGTGTTAATTAATTTGACTGCAGTAATCATTACACAATGTGTATGTTTATGAAATCGTGTTGTACATCTCGACTATATACAATCTTCTTGGTCAATTAAATATTTTCAAGTTTAAAACCTTCAACTACACATCAGACTTTGGAAATTGGCATCTCAACAAATAGATATAAAGGGAACAATGTGAAAGGGATCTGAAGATAAGTATTAACATTTTCAAAATATTTAAAGGAATATAAGAAAGAATGGAAGCCACGTGTCAAAAATAGAAGAACTTAAGGAAAAAAACAGTAAATTTGAAAAATAATGAAACTGCCCAAACGACGTGTTGATGACTATTCTTAGTGAGAAAAACACCTCAAGCCCTGCCTTCAGGAAGCCATTCCGGACGAGGAAGCCACAGATAAGTAAATACAGGAAATGATTCTCCAGCGATCAATACTCCTGAGGGTGCCAGGCCAGTGGACATGAACACTGACAAAACATGCAACTAACAAAGTAGCACACCAACCCACCACGAAGGAAAGAGGCAAGAGTGTTTGGTGACGTGGGCACCACACAGAATATTGAAGTAGTAGGCATAAAAGAAAAGTGTTTCTTTCACAATAATTTCATTAAGACTAAGACGGAGCTGAGATACAATCACACCTTCTTAAGCAAAGCTCCCAAGTTCAGTTCTTGATGTCCAAAACTCCTACTTTTCTTGAATTCAAATAGTTCTTTCTCAATATATCAATCTTCTCCAGAAATTTAATTTCTATCATTCTGTGAATGCAGCAATATTTAATGGAAAGTTTTGTTGAAATCTAGATTTTACATGAATTTCTAAGGACTAAAACAGAAACATCCCATGTGCCATTAGCCCAGTTTTCCCCCAGTAGTAACATTTTGCAAAACTATAGTAAAATATAATATTACAACCTGACACTCGCATTGATACAATCCATACATCTTATTTGTATTTTCCCAGCTTTATTATATTAATATGTTTGTGTATTTAGTTCCGTACAATTTTGTCACACGTGTGGGTTCCTGTATCCACCACCACAGTCAAGATAATGAACAATTCCATTACCACAAGGACCATGATGTTGTCCTTTATAACCATACCCACCTCTACCTCACTGCCTGCTCCAAACAATCTCCCTTCTTTAACCCTCTGCAACAATTAAGCTGTTCCCTTCTTTCCAAAAATTGGTCATTTAAAAAATGTCAAATAAGTGGAATCACATAATATAGTATAGTTTTGGAATTGGCTTTTTTCGCTCCGTGTAATTCTTTAGGTATTTATTCAAGTTGTTATGTGTATATATTGATAGTTTATTTCTTTCAAGTGCTGAGTAATGGTCCCTGGTATATATGGACAACACTTTATTTGACCATTTGCTTGTTGAAGGACGCTCGGGCTGTTTTTAGCATTTGTTTATTACCAACAAAGCTGTTATGAACACTTGTGTACAGATTTTGTGTGAACATAATTTTTCATTTCTCCTGAGTGAATGCCAGAGAGTACAGTTGCTGGTCAGTTGCGTGTTTACTTTTATAAGAAACTACAATACTGTAAAAGTGTCTTACTGAGAGGCTGTACAATTTTATATTCCCGACATCAATGTATGAATGATCCAGTTTCTATACATTCTCACCAGATTTAGTGTTGTCACTATTTTTTAATTCTAGCCATTCTGAGAAATGTAGAGTTATTTATCATTGTGGCTTTAATTTGCACTTCCCTCGTTGGTAGTGATGCTAACCACCTTTGCATGGGCCTATTTGCCATCTGTGCATCCTCTTCCGTGAAATGACTGTACGTGGTTTTTGCCCATTTTCTAATTGAATTGTGTTTGTGTGTGTTTCAATACTGTTTTATTTAACCTATTCTGGATACTTGTCCTTGCCAAATGGGTGATTTGCAAATATTACCTAATCCTCTGTAGCTTGTCTTTTCTTCTTCAAAGGAGCTTTTGCATAATAAAAACTTTTAATTTCAATGAAGTCCATTTATTAATTTTTTTCATCATGCTTTTTATGTTGTCTAGGAACTCTTCACCATGCCCTAGATCCAGATGATTTTCTCCTTTGGTTTTTTTATTTGTGTAAGTTTTATAGTTTTACATTTTACATTTAAGTCCATGATCCATTTTGAGTTATTTTTTATAAAAGATTTGAGGTTTAGTTTCTTTCTGTTTTGCTTTTGGCTATTTGTTGAAAAGGCTGTCCTTCCATTGAAATGCTTTTGAGCTTTTGCCGAAAATAGTTGAGCATATTTGTGATTCTATTTCTGGGAGTTCCATTCTATTTCATTGATCTATATTTCCAGTCCTCTGCCAATACCATAGTGTTTTGATTACTGTAGCTATAGAGTAGGTCTTATTAGGTAGAATGATTCCTTCATCTTATTTCTTCTTTGTCAAGATTATTTTAGCTAATTAGTAACTGTACCTTTCCATATACATTTTGAAGTAGGTTTGTCTATGTCAATTTAAAAAAACCTTGCTAAGAGTATGATAGGAATTTCTTTAATTTTTTTTTGAGAGAGGGTCTACTTTGTAGCCTGGGGTACAGTGTAGTGGCATCATTATAGCTCACTGCAACCTCAAAGTCTTGGGCTCAAGTGATTCTCTTGCCTTGGCCTCTTGAGTAGCTGGGACTACAGGTGCATGCCACCACGCCCAGCTAATTTTTTTATTTTTTTGTAGAGACAGGGTCTCACTATATAGCTCAGGCTGGTCTTGAACTCCTGCCCTCAAGTGATCCTCTAGCCCTGGCCTCCCAAAGTTCTAGGATTACAGGCATGAGCCATCACATCTGGCCAGGAGTTGCTTTAAATCTTTAAATTAATTTGGGGAAAATTGATGTATTTATTATGCTGAGTTGATCAATGCATGAAGATGGTATCTTTCCATTTACTTAGGTTTTCTTTGATTTTTTTATTAGCATTTGTAAATTTCACCATACAGAGCCTATAAGTGTTTTGTTATGTGTAAACCTAAGTATTTCATTATATTTGAAGTTGAAGTCATTGTAAGTGATACTGTGTTTTTAATTTTTGTTTCTGCATGTTCATTGTTAGTATATATAGATGCAATTGATTTTTGTATATTGCCCTACGAATATCCTACGAAATTCCAAAGCTCTAGGAATTTTTATGTGTAAATTATTTTAGGTTTCCTGTGCAGAAAATCATGTCATCAGAAAATGGAATAGTTTTTATTTCTGCCTTTCCAAGATATATCTTGGAAAGGCAGAAATAAAAACTATTCCATTTTCTGATGACATGATATATACCTTTCTTTTTTCTTTTCTTGCCTAAATACACTGACTAGAACTTTTAACACTATATTGAATAAAAATGGTGAGAGTGTGTATTCTTGCCATGCTCCCAATCTTAGGGAAAAGCTTTCAGTCTTTCATTACTAAGTATGATGTTAACTTTTGGTATTTTGTAGATGCACTTTATGAAGTTGAGTAGTTTCCCTTTATTCCTAACTTATTGAGAGATTTTATTGTGAATGAGTATGGAATTTTTATCAAAATTTTTTTCTGCAGCGAATGATGTGACCATATAATTATTTTAGATTGTTGATATGGTAGATTATATGGATTAATTTTTAAATGCTCAAGCTTACATATCTGGGAAAAATATCATTTTGTCATGGTGCATGACTCTTTTTACACATTGCTGCATTAAGCTTGATGATATTTTGTTGTGGACTTTTGAGTATACATTTATGATAGGTATTGGTCTGTAGTTTTCTTTTTGTGTACAGCCTTTGTCTGGTTTATTATCAGAATAATACTGGCTTAATAAGATGAGTTGGAAGGTGTTCTACCCTCTACTATTTTTCTGGAAAAGATTGTGTGATTCTTCTATAATGTTTGGTGGAATTTTCTAGTGGGAGGCTCGCTAGACCTAGAGATTTGTTTTTAAGAAATATAAAATTACAAATTAAGTTTCTTTAATGGTAATAGGACTATTCAGATTATATATATGTTATCTTAGTTGAGTTGGGTATTTTGTGGTTTTCAAGGAATTGTTGTATTTCCCTTATGGTGTTGAACTTATGAATGTGATGTTATTCTTAGTATTCCCTTATTATCTTCTTAAGGGCTGCAAGATCTGTAGTGACACCTCCTGTTTTAACCCTGATATTGATGATTTGTGTGTTCTCTTTGTCAGTCTTGTTAGGAGTTTTTCAATTTTATTGATTATTTCAAAGAACAAACTTATTGTTTTATTGCTATTGTCTACTATTTTCCATGTCCTTGATTTCTGCTTTTATCTCTGTTATTTACCTTCTTCTGTTTGCTTTAAATTTAGGTTGCATTCCTTTTTCTAATTTCATGAGTTAGGAACTTAGATTATTAATCTGAGACCTTTCCTTATTGCTAACGTAAACACTGAATGCTATAAATTTACCTCTCAGTACTGCTTTAATTGTTTCCCACATATTTGATATAATGTATTTTTATTTCCATTCAGCTAAATATATTTAAAATTTTTTTCTTAAAGTCATCCTAATTGATCCATGAACTATATTAAGAGTCTGCCGTTTAATTTTCAAATGTTGGAGATTTTCCTTTCAACATCCTTCTGTTACTGATTCTGGTTTGATTCCATTATGGTCAGAGGGAACATGCTAAATTATTTTAATTCTTCTATATTTGTTAAGGCTTGTTTTATTGCTCTGGATATAGTTGAGCCTGGTGAAATTTCCATGGGTACTTGGAAAAAAAGTATATTCAACTGTTAGATTGCAGAGTGGATTGCAGAGTGTTCCATATATAACATTCAGATTCCATGGGTTGATTGCATTGTTTAGATATTCTATGTTCTTGCTAATTATCTGAGAATGGAGTTATTTTGTGAGAGAAGTATTGAAGTATCCAACTATAATTATGGATTTGTCAGTTTCTCTGTTTAGCTCTATCAGTGTTTGCTTTGTATGTTTTGAGACTCTGTTGTTTGGTGTATGTATGTGTAAGATCATCATGCATTCCTACTGGATTGATTCTTTAATAATTATGTAATATTTCTCCTTGAATCTAGTCAATTTCTCTGTTTTGAAGTCAACTTTATCAAATGTTAGTACAGCTATTCCTACTTTTAAAATTAATGTTTATATAGTATTTCTTATGCCATCCTTTTATTTTTAACCAACCTATGTTGTTGAATTTGAAGTTTCTTACAAACAGCATATAATTGGGTTGTATTTTTTATCCATTCTGTCATTCTTTTCCTTTTGGTTGGTATATTTCAACTATTTACATTTAAGGTAATTATTAGTATACTAGTACTTTAGTCTGCATTTTTATTATTTGTTTTATGTTTGTTTCCTCTGATTCTTGTTCCTCTGTTTCTATTTTGTTGCTTATCTGTGGGTTTCTTAAACATCATTTTAAGATTCTATCTTGATTTATATTTATGGCTTTTGTGAGTTTATCTTCTTGTATAGTTTCTTGGTGGTTGCTCTAGGTATTACAATATACATATATAACTTTTCTTGGTCTGCTGGTATAATCCAGTGGAGGGCGGAAACCTCAGTTTTTCATTTAGGTCTGCTTACCTTCCCCATTTTTAATATTAATTAGTGTCTTGAATATTAGGAGGTGTTATGACTTTTGTTTCAATCATTAAATATGATTTATAAAACTCCCAAAGTATAGGACAGTCTATTATATGTACCTCTATTTTTGTTCTTTCTGTTATTCCTTCTTCCTTTCTGGTGTTCAAAGATATTTTATTTATTTTATTTTTGTTTAGAGAATTTTTAAACCAATTTTTAAGGATAGGTATGATAATTAACAAATTCTTTTGGTTTACTTTCATGTAAGAATATCTTTATTTCCCTTTCTTACCCAACCAACAATACAAAATTGTTGGTTGATAGTTCTTTCCTTTCTGCACTTGAGAAATGTTATGCCATTTCCTTCTGGCCTCCATGTTTTCTGAGAAGAAATCTGTTGACCTTTTAATTGGTGTTCCTCTATAGGTAATGTATCATTTCTCTCCCACTGGTTTCAAGATTTTTTTCTTTGTCTGTAGTTTTCAGATGGTTCATTATGATGTGACTCGGTATGGGTTTCATTGAGTTTATATCATTTGGGGTTTGCTCAGATTCTTTAATCATATGTTTAGGTCTTCTACTAAATTTGGAGAAAATTCAGCTATTATTTTTTCAAGTACTCTTTCAGGCCCTCTCCCCCTTTCTTATTTCCTTCTGATATTCTAATAAGACAAATATTCCTGAATATTCATTTTTTTTTCTATTCATTTTTTTTTCAGTCTACTCTCTCTGTGTTGTTCAGATGGGGTGGATCCTATTGCCTTGTTCTCAAGGCCACTGATTCTACCCTCTGTCATCTGTACTCCACTATTGAGTCTATTTCTTAGTTGAGACTTTCTCTTTTTTACTTGTTTCAAGTGAATTTGTAATTGATTGTTAAAACATCTTTATGAAGGCTGCTTTAAAATCCCTGTCAGATAATGCTGACATATGATTCATCTCACTGTATCAGTTGATTGTCTTTCTCATTCAAGTTATAATTTTCCTGCCTCTTGATATGACAGGTGATTTTTTATTGTATCCTGGACACCTAGTCTATTAGGGGACTCTAATCCTAATAAATCTAGAATAAATCTTTAATGTGGCAGACCATCATCCCTGTTTAGGTTTAGTGTGCAGCTCTTTGTCTTCTTTTGCAGGCTATGGGCCCAGTGGACATTTTCAGAGCCTTTGCAGTGTCATCTTGTTCTGCCTGGTTTATGTGACATTTCTTGGGCTTTCACTAGCCCCTCGTGGCACTGACTGAAGGCACAGAAGAGGTTTCCGCACGCCAGATGCTGAGGGTCTCTGGGTGGGGAGGGAGTCTCAGGCCCACAAGATCAAGGAGGTTTCTCAGTCACCCTTCTTTTGGTGACGAGGTCCTTGTTGCTACTCCTGCCCTTGTCTCCTAGTGGGAAAAAGTAGTCCAAGGTCCATGGGGATGAAGAGGTTTTCATCTCCTGACACTTGTAGCAGGATCCTGCTTCCCTGGAGGGATAGAGAGCAATTCCTGGTCCAGGCCACTTGTTATGGTGTGAAGCTCCCACTATTGTTCTCAGTTTTCCCTCCGCTCTGGGTGGGGGAGGGGGATCTCAGGCCCACAGGGACAAAGAGGCTTCCCGGATCAGGCCACATGTTTTGTTCTCTCCTGCCTCTTGCTTCTGGCCACTTCAGCATCTGTCCTCCAGGGATGGGCCACAGGCAGGATGGGCAGCACCTCCCTTGTTTACTTATTGTTAGTGGGGCTCGTGAGTGAGGAATGATCCCTCTGGTCAGTTCTGCTGGGATTACCTGGTGTTTTCAGTCTGGGAAAGGAATGGGCCTACCTGTGCTGCCTTCCAGTTCCAGGTTGGAGGTCAGGAGGGTTGAGTCTGAGTCACTTTGTTCTGTTGTCTGGAGCATATCAGACATTCCACTGCTGCGTTTTTCTTCAATTCTGGCTCCTAAACAAGTTTCCCTTTTTCTTACCAATTTTCAGAGATGTCCTTTGGTTGTCCCAGCATTATTTTGAAGAATTATAGTTGTAATTAGTGGGGAGGAATAAGGAGAGACAGTCTGCTTCATCCTACCTAGACCAGAAGTCTTGATATTTATACTTATAAATGTATTTCTTCTTGTGTGCTTACACTCATAGGAGCTTTACCTATAATATCTCTAAATTGGAAACTACTTAAATCATTTCTATGAAGAATAATTGTGACATGTTCACATATGGGATACTATGTAGCATTAAGAATGAACAAATTACAACCACAAGGAGAAATACAAGTAAATCTTCCCAACATAATGTCAAACAAAAGAAACCAGAGATAGAAAAAACACACTGTGTGATTCCATTTCATGTAAAGTGAAAAAGTGGACAGAAGCAATCTCTGCGGTTAGAAGTCAGGCTGACGGTGACTGGGGAAAGGACCAATGACTGTAGGGACATAAGAAAGGCTCCATGTTGCTGGCAGCACTGTGTTCATGACCTGGTGCTCGCTACATGAATGTGTTCCATTAATAAAGCTGTACTTTTGTGACAGGTGTACTTTTCTATATAAATAGCCTATACTTCTGTGATGATTAATTTTATGTATCAACTTGACTAGGCTATGAGGTGCCCAGATATTTGGGCAAACAATATTCTGGGTGTGTGTGTGAGAGGGCTTTGGATGACATCAACATTTAAATCAATAGTCTGAGTAAAGCAGGTTGCCCTCCCTAGTGAGGATGGACCTCATCCAGTCAGTTGAAGGCATGAATAGAACAAAAGTGTTGGCCCTCCTCCAAGCAAGAGCGACTTCCTCTTACCTGATTGCCTTTGAACTCGAACTGAGTTATCAGCTCTTCTAGGGTTTGCAGCCTTCTGTCCTTCCAGCTAGAGCTGCACTTTCAGCTATCTGGTCCTCAGGCCCTCAGCTCAGACTGGTGCCAATCTGCTGGCTTCCAATGGGTCTCCACTGTGCCAACTAACCCTGCAGGTTTTGCCACTCACCAGCCTCCATATCATGTGAGCCAATTCCTTATAATAAATCACATACGTGTACATATATATGTGTGTACATATGTAAACACACATATATATAAATAAATGATCTCCTATTGATTACATTTCTCTGGAGAACCCCAACTAATACATCTTCCAAAAAAAACCATTTTGACAAATTATGTATTTTCCTGGGATTCCACAGGTTTTGATAGATGTATCAGCTAGCGTTGAGCTGGAGGAGCAGCTGGCTTAGGAACCAGCATTTGGGAGCCATTTTGGACTTTGTTTAGGCCTTTGGTCTCAGTGTCTTTAGGCGTAAAACTGATGTCAATCTGAGCAGACCTCCTGGGCTCCTGCTGCATGCCAGACAGTGTGCTGGTGCTTTATGGACTCTGCTAGTCCCCATGGCATCCCTGGCGAGAAGATATGGCCAATTCTGATGACTCAGGACAGTTTTGTTCTATGAACCCATCACGAACACTGATTTAACCACTTCGGTGTGGTGCTCACGGCCGCGACACCTCGCCCACACCAGCACGCACAGTCCGCACAGTGGTCTGTGCTGTGCATTGACGACGAGTCCGTCTTGCTCTTGTGTGATGAGGAAAGCTTGAAAGCACTGACAGCTTGTTTTACTTCACAGGCAGCTTTACTTGTCATGTCAATCAGAATAGGTAACATACATCTATGTTTTCATTGAATTATTTTTAAATGTTCACAATTTTATTTTGATAAACGAAAAATTAGAAAAGTCATATCACAGCTGTTGGCTAAAGTCGACCCTCAACTGTGTGCGTTCATCTGTGGCTGTCGACTATAGTTGACGCTCGTACTGGAGTGGTTAAAGATTACCAGCTATTGCTCACAATCTTCGGTTCCTGTGATGTGATCTCCTGGTCACATTTTTGTCAACTGATCAATACACAATTTTTTTTGATGTGCTTGAGGACACCTTATTTCATATATGTTGTTAATTCATTAACATTGAACTCATGGCCAATAGCTCTAGAACTCATGCCTGAACACAACCTAACTAACACACATCTTCTCTGTAAGGCACATCATAGCCTTCCAGCCAGAATGTGTGTGTTGGTTGACTTAGACTTTTGGCCACTCCATGCATGTCTGCAAATGACTGCCAAACTGCCCCTAGTGTTGATCCTCAGGTGACAAATAAATTTTAGTGAGTAGGTAAATTCACAAATACAGATGCATAAATATTGAGGATCAGCCGTATTCTTATCCATACTCCACAGCTGCAAAAACCAAGGCTCAAAGAGGTTATGACATTGTCCAGCTAGTAAGTGGAAGGGAACCTTTCCACACTGCAAGCCCAGTTCACCACCTTCCCCAGACTTTCCTTCCCTCTTCCTGGGCTGGGTAAGCCCTGGTGTACAGGTCTAGCCCAAGAACAGTTCCAAAAACAGCAATAGGGATGGTGATCACCGCTCACATTTGCTGAGCACTTACTATGCTAAATGCTTTCTATGAACTGACTCATTTCATCTTTACAATCATCCTTATGAATCAGGTATGTGTGCTAATGTTATCACTGTAAATATGCACAGAGTGGGTAAGTGATGTGGCCAATGTCACCTAGCTTGTAAGAAGAAGATCCAGGATCCAGGTGCTGGCAGCTTAAGTAAGTCCTTGGAAGGTGCACTGCACACATAACCTGGTACCCAACCCTAACCTCTACAGCAATGCAGCATGCTGTGGGGGAAATTACCTATTTGTCTTTCTGCTTTTCTCCAAAAGACTGTGAGTTGCTAAGGACAAAGCCATGTCTTATTCCTCTCTGTGTCCCCAGGGTCTAGCCCAGATGCTGACATGCAGCAGGTGGTCAGCAAATGATTCACAGACAAATAAGTGAAGCAGAACATAGGCACCTCTGCCTCTCCTGGTGCCCAGCACGGGGCCTGGCACACAGTTGTTGCTAGTAAGTGTTTGCTATGAAGAAAATGATCACCTTTTTTAAGAGCAGGGTCATTTTTCAGCAAGAGAGAGAGGACTTGACGTTCTCAGATTGTGCCTGCCCCCAGGCCCAGGCAGGCAATGGGGCCTGCTCCTCCTCTGAGCTGCAACCAGATGCATCCTGGCTCTGAGAGAGTCCAGTTAATTAGACCCGTGTGTGCCAATAGAGAGAGTGGACAAACATGGGAGGAAACTGTTAGCAGCAAAGAGGAGGGGAAGGGGGGAGGGGAAGGGTGGGAAATCAGCAATTTGTTAGAGGCAGTGAAATGGAGCAAGTTACGCCTCCTGGTAAATTACCATATGTGCTAATTGTATATGCACCAGTAATTATTGGGCTGCTCTTCATTTACATTTAATTATTATATTTGTAGTTTTTAATTGCATCTGAATATTGCTGCTGCTAGTACTGTCAAGATCGTCATTAGCTGTCAGCAGTCCTCAGCGCTGCCTCTGCTAATGAAACACAGATCCGCTACCAAGGCCTTCATTTTATCCAGATAATGATGGCAATGGTAGTAATAATAGTATTAATGACAATAACAATAACGACTACCATTCTGAGTGTCCACTGCTCTTAGGGAGCTGTCCTAGGGGCCAGTTCATAGGAAATAGTGCAAAATTTGAAGTTTAATAAAATTGGAGTCCATTCCTAGCTCAGTTCTTTACTACAGTGTGTTTTTAGGCAAATGATAAAACCTCTCTGGCCCTCATTTTTTATGTGTAAAAACGGATATTTGCAGAGCCATTGGGCAACAATAGGTTAACAGTAGGCTAAAGAGTCTGACGGGCGGCAGGGGCTTAACGAGCGATGCCCCTCATGAGTACTCCCCTTTGCCCAGAAACCCTCGATGTCTCTGTTGCCACTGACCCTGCTTACGGCCCTACCGCTCTCACCTGGACTGATGCAATAGCTTCCTAACTGGTCTCTCTGCCTCCTTCCTCCCTCTTCCAAGCGATACACAGCCAGTTTTGCTGACGTGTAAATCTGGATGCATGTCTTTTCCATGTTCATAGACTTCTGATGGCTCTCTGCAGCCGCAGGACAAGCCCTAAGCCTCATACTTGGTGCACAAAGCCACCATGGGCAGGGCTAGGCTGTGGCCATGGATGGTGATGTGCTACCCAGATGCCCTTGTAGGACTGCAGGCTCGTCCCCCAGCTGCTGGGTGTTCTGACGGCAGACAGCCCTCGCTCTCAGCTGTGTTAGAATTGCCTTGCTAAACAGAGCTGCCTTGGCCAAGGTACACCCCCTTTTATGGGCAGTCCCCAGCAACTGGTTGGTCAATGAGGGTGTATAAAGTCCTGGCCCCTTCACTCCAACTCCACATAACTCTGAGGAGCTGTCCAGTTTCACAGCACCCCATGGGGTCATGTCTGGCTTCACTGAGACTGCATCAAGGCCACTGTTCCCTCTGCTCCCCTCCGCCTCCCTCTTCCTGCTGATGCTGCCCTGGGGCCCTCCCTGATCAGCCCCACGCCTCCTTCTTGCTAATCTCTCACCTCAGTGTCTGCTCCTGAGGAACCAACTTGCCCCACAGCTGCTTCTCCAGATTTGTCCTTGCTTCTCCTGACATGTGCCAGATGTCTGTCCTTCCCAAATATGCCATTTACATCCAGGCCCTGCCTGTACTCGGGCTTCTCTCCCTTCCCAGAAGGCCCTGTCAAACTTCACAGCCTAGAGAGCTCGTCTTCTTCCGGCAGGGCTCAGAGCAAGTGCTGCTTCCTGCAGAAAGCTGCCCTGATCATCGCAGGCGGAGCTGAGGGCTAGTCCCCGTGCCCTGCGAGGCCCATGTGTCTCTCCGGGCACCAACCCCTCTGCGCTGCAATCTCCTGTCCCCATACCAGCTGCGTGCTCCTTCGGGCCACATCTTGAGAGCCCAGTCCCAGCTGGGGTCCGGTACACTGCAGAAACTTGGCAAACTGCTGTTTAATGTATGAAAATGCAGCCCTGCCCAGTGCTCCTGACACTTGGCAAGCATGTTGCTAATTCACACTGTTAGGGAAACTGAGAGGGTGAAGCACGTGGCAGCTATCTCCCTTTCCGCTTCATCTAGACTTCAAGAAAGTTTCATGAAGCTGCAAATCTTAGGATGCTTGGCTGCGTGTGTATGTGCACACACGTGTGGATGTTTGCACGTGATCTCCACGTGTTTTCCCTCAGAGGACAAGAGCATAAGAAGCTGGTCAGCGTGACTTCGTCCCCCAGCTGTACCCCAGCTTTGCACACTTGGGCTGGTCTGTGTGGCACCGTCTCACCCCATCCCTGTGCTGCCACGCTCCCAGGTCCGGCTCAGACAGTGTCTTCCCCAGTGGCTCCCCCGACCTCCATGAGCAGGACTGGGGACCCCAGGCTCTGTGCTCCAAGGCCCTCCCGCCTAGAGGCCGTGCTATTAGAGGCCCTGCTATTCTGCGTTGAAGCAGTCTGGGCATGTCTCTCTCAGGGTGTGTCTTCCTGAAGGCAGAAGCACAGTTTCCAGCCCTCTTCCAGCACGAGGCACACCGCCTGGCGCTCCAAAGGTAGAAGCGATGAGGGAGAAGATGGGTTTTGGAAATTATGATGAAAATAAAGCATGTTGAGCATTTATTTGCTCTATACCTGGCGATGTTCCGAGAGCGCCATGAGCGTTGACTCACTAAACCCTCACATAACCATATGGGACAGTGCTGTTACTCTCCCTGCTCTATGGGGACAGAATGAGGAAACCAAGGTCCAGAGATGCTGGGTAACTCGAGATCCGCAGATTTCAGTGGCCTCATGCCGGGGTCTGGGCCCTAAACCACAGAGCTACCCTGCCTGTGCTGTGCCCTGTGGCCAGCCACCTGGTGAACACGTACTCCCGAGCACCTACTATGTGGCAACCACAGCTCTAGGTGCCAAGAACATTTTGGAGAAGAAACAGATGCAAATATTTCTGTCCTCATGGAGCATGCTCTCTAAATGAGGTAGATAGTCAATAAAATGGTAAACATAAAAGTAACTATATCACATGTTGATCAGTGCCATAAAAAATACAGAAGATGTGTGGGTAGAATTTTGAGGCCTGCGATTTTAGATGAGGTGGCCAGGGAAGGTTTTCTTGAGAAGGTGTCATTGAGTGAAGATCTGGAGGAGAAAGGGAGGTTGCCCTGTAGACATCTGGGACAAGAGCATTTTAGGAAGAAGGTGCAGCAAGTGCAAAGGCCCCGAGGCAGGTGCCTGAGGAACAGAGGCTGGCAGCCTGGAAGGAAGTTAAGGTTAGAGGGGTGACAGGTGACAGGTCACATGGGGCCACGCAGATCACTGGGGGGAATTTGGCTTTACCTCTGAGTGAGATGGGAATTTGGGTGGGCTGAGAAAAGAGGAGTGGAATGACGTGGCCGAGGCTTTACTACTACCTCTCGGCAGCTGCACTGTGAACGCACTGGCGGGGCAAGGCAGGATCGGGCGAACGGGGCAGGCGGCTGCCACAGCCAGCACAGAGGATGGTGGTTTGGACCAGGCTGGAAGCGGGCAGGCAGTGAGAAGTGGCTGGATTCTGGAGACACCAAAGAGAGAGACAGCTTTCCTCACAGATGGGGGTGGGGTGGGAAGGAGGGACACCGAGGACCACCGATGTTTGGGGCACACACGGAGGAGGGTGGAGCTGCCGTGACTGCCACGGGTGCCTTTGGGAGGAGCAGCCCCGGGGAGGTCGCGCTTAGCGTCATGCATGGGAAGTCTGAGACAGGAAGGCGGGGAGCAGGTCCTGCTGGCCCAGAGAGGCCGAGGAACCTAATAAGATGAACGCCAGCGACAGTTATTGAGAGCTGGGTGCGTGTCACGCGCTGTTCAAATTATGCTGACACATTTGGTCAGATAATTTTCTTGCAACTGGTGAGGTATGAGCTATTATTATTCCAATGCGCTGAGGGGAAACTGAGACTTGGGAAGGTTCTACAATCTGCCCAAGGTCACATGCCGGGTAAATGACAGAACCAGGACTTAACCCCGCATCGTCTGCCCTGTACTCTTAACTCTGACACTGTGTCACCTCTCAATGTCATCACAATTTTTGTTTTCATTCTCTGACTTGATCCTCATAACATCAGTAACTAACTGTGCTCCAAGCGCTGTTCTGAGTGTCTCCACTCTGTGACCTCCGTGAGCCCATCGGTGAGCACAGAGAGACGAAGTAACTGAGCAAAGTCACACAGCCAATAACAGAGGAGCTGGGACTCGAACTCAGGAAGTCTGACCGCAGCCCACACTCTTCCCCACACATCGCTTAAATGAGGTGGGAGCCTCTGCGGAGTTTGAGCAGAAGAGTGCCATCATGTGAGGCCAAAGGGTCTCCCTGGCTGCCGTGTGGAGAAGAGACTGCAGGAGCCCAGGGCAGAAGCAAGGAGACCCACAGGGCTGATGACGGTGGCGAGGGGAGGAGCTGCCGTGTTCTGGACAGTTCTCTGCATTCATTCACTCACTCCATTCATTCACTCGCCCGTCTGTCCATTCGCTGGTGTCTGCTCCATGCTGGGCGGGGTCAAGGCCGGCCCGAGCCCATCCTCTCAGCTCCATCTCACCAGGAAGGGAGACAAGAAACCCAGAGGACGTGGTCCAAGGCGCCTGGTCTGGTGCCCGGAGCCGAGCTCAGCTAGCGCCAGGCTGCAGGAGCGCACGGAGAGAGTCGGCACTCGGGCTCAGCCAGGAGGCGGGGCGGCCTCCCCAGGGCACAGGACGTCGGACTGTGGCCTTCAAGCTTGCCGGGCAGTGGAGGGCCATGCAGACAGGCAGGCTAGCTGCTGCTGCTGGACCCTGGCTGAGTGTTCAGAGCCCAGGTGACACTCTGAGTCTGCACTCGAGGACACGCTGGGGAATGCGATGGGGCAGTGCGGGGCTGGGGCTGGGAGAGTTCTTTGAAGAATGCTCACTGTGGGTGCGTGTGCTCCTCCAAGCACCGAGCTCCTCCAGCTCCGTGCCCCCAGCCCCGGGCCCAGACTGCTTCAGGCCCGTCTCCTGGGAGCCCCAGCTAGGACACCCTGCCGATAGCTTTTAGTCTGTGATGAAACCTGCTGTCAATTAAATTCCACACATGTCTATGAAAGATGGCCTCTGCTTAGGAGACATTAAGTTTATGAGGTGAAATATCTGCAAATGCCACATGGTGATGAGAGGCACGGGTCACCATGTGGTCTCGGAAGCCCACGTCCTCCCTCTGGCTCTGTATCTGCATCTCTAGCGTGGAGGTCTCAGGAGATCAAACAATTTCCTTCTGCTCCTCGCAGAGTGACGACAGCCAAAGTAACTGTTCACGTTCGATATATCACCGAGGGGTACAGAATATCTTCCACATGTTATGTACTCTGTATTTTACTCCTTCCAACAACACCCAATGAGGTATAAATTGCCCAGGAGACATGAATGTGTACGTTCACCTGGATGAGAATGTTCATAGGAGCTTTACTCAGAGCAGGCCCAAATCACATGCAGCCCAACTGTCCATCAGCAGGAGGGTGAATAAATAAGTTACAGTATTTGCACGCATCAGAATAGTATACAAAGTGAAAAAGAATAAACTTATGACATAAAATAGTATACTGATGACATTATGAATCTCAAAGACATTATGTTGAGTGAAAGAAGCCGAAGGTAAAAGAATACGCTATCATTCCATTCATGTTAAGAAGAGAGGGCCACACAGATGTCTGGTGACAGAATTGGAATGGCAGTAGCCTCTTGGTGGGGCACTGACTATGGCGGTTGGAAGGAGACCACTCTGGGCAGAGGGAGCAGCATAAGCTCTACCAGGAAGCCACGCGGGCGAGCCCTGTGCTGCTGGGGACCTCCCTGGGGCTCCCTGGAGGCACCTCTGGAAAGCGTTGGGGCCAGATTTTGTGGATCCTGGTAAGTTCACACGAAGAGTCTGCAGTTATTTTGGTAGGTGTCTGGGAGGCCAAGGAGCAGATCAAGGATGAGCCTTTAGGAAAACTAAGGTCGCAGTAGTGGGAGAAGGATTAGAAAAGATAAATCGTCAAAAGCAGGAGACGTGGTGTTCAGCAAGTGCGTCACCACAACCACCCTGGTGAAACAGCAGGAAAGGAACTCACATTTACTCAGTTCCTGCCAAATGCTGGGCAACATACCAGGTACTTTATTTACTACTCACTGCATGTGACTCTCATGCTGATTCTGTGTTACTGCCTCCAGTCTGCAGACAGGGAAACCAAAGCATGGAATAAACAGATTAGGCAGCTTAGAAGTGGTACTACCGGGATTTGTATCCAGGTGTGATTCCAAACAGCCCAGGTTCTTTCTCCTTACTCTTTTTCCCTCTCCTAAAAGTGACTGAGTGACAATGACAGCCTAGGATAGAGGGGACGGGTAAGTGTAATAGAGTGGTCAGGCTGGGGAGAGACTGACTAAATGGCAAGGAACAAAGGAGGAGGACACAGAGATGAAGAGGACCTGCAGGTGGAGCCAAGCTTCCTCTGCTTGCCTGGTTCCACTTTCCAGGATGAGGCACGGCGGCACAGGCAGCTGTCGCCGTGGACTCGGATGATGGCTCGGCTTCTTTTGGTGGGAACAACTAATGGGACATTGTGCCCATGAGCTTCAGTTTTATTTTCTGTAAAGTGGGAATACTGAAATTGATCTCACAGTGATCCTGTAGGAACTGGGGATTCATCACTCAACGTGCCTGGCACAGTCTGGCACAGGGCAGGTGCTCACTGGTGCTACCATGGTCAATAATGACAGATGCCCAGCAAGCACGGATGTGTGGGGGAGCAGGTAAGAGCAGCGGCGCTGAGCAGAGAAGGGACATCTCATTGTAGAAGCTACTCTTTTCTTATTCTGTTCCTAGATGCTCTTCCATTGAGATGTCTGCGGACAGGGTGTTGCAGACTGAGCTGGGATTTCTCCAAAGACTACTTGGGGATCCCTAGGTTGGAGGAATTTAAGGAATGTGAACTTAATAACATTAACCTTAAACATATCCCTTTACAACTCCTCCTTTCTCAAGCTGTCTTCATGGACATTACATAACCTGCCCAGAAGCAGCAAGGACAGGATTGCCATCCAAGGTGAAGAAACTGGTGCCCAGATGGGGATTGACATGTTATCAAATGTCACCAAACAAATTAGTGAAAGAGCCAAATTGACAACCCAGGTCTTCAGACCCTAGGGAGCAGGGCCTGTGCCCTGCCTCTGTGCTTGACATCTAGATAAGGAAGAGCGAAATCATGCTGAAAAAGATTGTTTTAATAAACATGAAACCTATATTTTACAATGAGTTTATGTTACTTTGGGTTTTTACTAACCCCTGCAGATGCTCATTAAATTAAGAAATGAAGGAGCGAAGAAGAGAAGAAAAGAGAGAAGGCAGGCAGGCACCAGAGCACATGTCATAATTCATTCATTAATTTATAAATTCAACAAAGTTTTCGACCCTTATTTGCTGTGTGACCTGTACAAATTAACCAACTTCTCTGAACCCCATTCTATATATCTGTTATATTTTGTAACACCAACCAACAGAGAGAATTATTTTGAGAACAGAGACAATGAAGGTAGAAACCTTCTGTAAACCACAAAATTCAGTAAAAAAGGACACGAACAGAAACTTCTCAAAAGAAGACAGAATAATGATCAACAAACATATGAAAAAATGATCAACATCTCTAATCATCAGGGAAGTGCAAATCAAAACTGCAATGAGATATCACTTAACTCCAGTGAGAATGGCCTTTATCAAAAAGTCCCCACACAATAAATGCTGGCGTGGATTTGGAGAGAGATGAATACTCCTACACTGCTGGTGGGACTGCAAACTAGTTCAACCTCTGTGGAAAGCAATATGGAGATACCTTAAAGTGATACAAGTGGATCTACCATTTGATCCAGCAATCCCACTACTTGGCATCTACCCAAAAGATCAAAAGTTACTTTATGAAAAAGACACCTGCACTCAAATGTTTATAGCAGCACAATTCATAATTGCAAAGCTGTGGAAACAACCCAAGTCCCCATCAATTCATGAGTGGATTAATAAAATGTGGTATATGTATACCATGAAGTACTACTCAGCTTTAAGAAACAATGGTGATATAGCACCTCTTGTATATTCCTGGATAGAGCTGGAACCCATTCTACTAAGTGAAGTATCTAAAGAATGGAAAAACAAACACCACATGTACTCACCAGCAAATTGGTATTAACTGATCAACACCTAAGTGGACATATAGTAGTAACATTTATCGGGTGTCGGGAGGGTGGGAAGGGGGAGGAGAGGATGGGTATATACAACCACAACGAGTAAGATGTGCAACATTTGGGGGATGGACACACTCGAAGCTCTGACTCGAGGGGGGAGGGGGGCATGGGCAATATATGTAACCTTAATACTTGTACCCCCATAATATGCTAAAATAAAAAAAAATGCATGCCTGTAACAGCAACAACAATAGCAGGAGAGAGAGCAGCGGTGGTAGCATACTACAAAAGTACTGGTATAGAAAGACATGGTATTTTTATATACATATTTTGGAAAAACCTCTAAAATAAGTCACTGAAGAGTAGCCCAGCCATACTACTCATTGCATAAAAGGACAAGTGTCTCCCAAATATCCAATTTGACTAACATGAGCAGCAAAATTGACCAGCAGTTTTGCAATAGTGGCTCTATGTTTAGAAAGCAAAAGGAAAAATATAAGTGTCTCTTTCATATTCAGCAAAATAAGGAATGTCTACCATAAGACACACCAAGGTACATTATGTCTCCAGGACCCTTTCTTTGGCATATGTGAGCTCCAGAAAGGCATCACAGATGCCCTTGGGGTGTGACTAAAGCTGAAAGCATGGGGCATTTGCCCTCCTGAATTCGTCAATGCAGAAAGCAAGATCCGCTGCAGAAAGGACGGCTCTTGGAGACACCAACACCTGAGTCTGAGTTCCAGCTTGTCCACTCGCTGTGTTACACTGAACAGGGTAATTAATGCCACTCTGAGCCTCATTTTCTCACCTATAAGATGGAAAAGCTAGGACCTGAATTTTCAGCAATATGGCATATCGCATATCCTGAGATGACCCACTACATTATCCTACAAATACTGTGAAAAAACACATTCATATCTGAGGTTTCCAACAATGAGGAGAGAATTGAGAATAAGAAGGGTAAATTGAAGCTAATCCATGGCCACCCTGGGCATATCTGTTGATCTCAGAAAAAGAAATGTACGTGTTTCAATCAGCCCAAAGGGATTAGCCAAGGCCTATGCAAGGAAAAAAGCTGCCACTGAGACCCCATAAATCCAGGCCTCTCTTAAGGCTACATTCTCAGTGACGGGGAAGTATAGTAAAAAGAAACAAAAGAACAAAAGGAGACACAAAAGAAAATTATCCTCCTTGGCCAGGGTTTTGGGTGAGGGAAAACACCTTCTCTAAGAATTTATAACCACAAACCTACCTACCATCCTGCAGTTTGGCATTCAAATGTAGTCCACCTGCATGATCTTGGAACACCCAAGCTTAAGAATTCACTTAAAATTACCCTAAGTTGTTTACATTCTAGGCACTGGTCAGAACCTACGGAAAATACCTTTTGTACGGACAAATGTCAAAGAAAATTATAATGCAATTTGCAGAAGTTTTTGTAGAAGAAACTAATGGGACATGGAGGAACAATCCTCAAATCTTTTTATGATACTAGTATAATTTTGATACTAAACTCAGATGAGAGCAGTCTCCTTTATAAGTATAGTTAACAAAAAAATCCTTGACCTGGAAATCACAATCAGCAGTGCATAGAAAAATAATATATCAGGAATAAGTTGGGATTGCGCCAGATATGCAGAGTTGGTTTAATATAAAAAAGTCCATCAATACAATATACCACTTTACAGAATAAAGGAGAAGAAATCATGTTATAGTTTTAATAGATGCAGGAAAAATATATAAAATTCAACACTCAATTCATAATAACAACAATCTATACGCCAGAAATTAACCTGGTAAAGTATATCGTCCAAAACCCCACAGTAATAAGTATATTAGAAAGCTCCCCTTTTAAGATTAGGAGCAAGACATTGTACCAAACATCTCAGTCAAGGGAATGAGAAAGAAAAGTGAAAACCATAAAGCCTATTAAGAAAAAAATAAAACCACCATTATTTATAGATGATATGATTGTGAACCTAGAAAAAACCTGGGGAATCTAATACAAATTATTAGAATGTTTCTGTATATAAGATCAGTAAAGAAAAATAAATTGAATTCCAGTTACCAGCAACAAACATAATATACAGTTTTAAAAAGGGGCAAAAGCATAAGGTACTTAGGATTAAATTCCACAAATGATGTACAATTATTGTGCAGAAAATTGTAACACTTGGAGGAAAGGCATTACAAAGACCTAAATAAATGGAAAGAAATGACAGATTCATGGACTCAATGACATAAAAATGTCAGCTCTCCCCAAATTAATCTATAAATTAAATGCATTTCCTGTCAAAACTCAATAGTTTTAATGTAACTTGACAAATAGATTCTAAAGCCTTTTTGGAAGAACAAAGAGAAAAGATACCCAAGATAAATTTTGAAGAACAGGTGGAAAGACTTGCCAGAACCTAAAACTTATTATAAAGTTAAAACTAGTAAGAGAGTGAGATATTGATAAAGGACAAATAGACCAGAGAAGCAGATTAGAGAGCTCAGATATAGACCCAAGCAAACATAGAAACATGACAAATGGCAGAAGTGGCATTTGCAGATCAGTGAAGAAAGACACAACAAAAGCACAATCATCAAAAGAGAAGGTTGGTAAACTTGACTATACTGAAACTAAAACTTCTGTGTATCTAAAGGCACCATAAGAGTGAAAAGAGAGGAAAACAACAAGAGAAGAACACAACAGCCATGCTCGCCTCTGGCAGAATGCGAGGACAAGCAAGGACCCATCACAGATTGGAGTGGGGAGAAACTAGCTAAAGCTTTAATGAACTTACAACATCAGTGTGTGAGGTGGTAAAAAAAGATTAGAATTCTAAGGAGTACCAGCCGCAGAGCAAGACTGCACCCACCCACCAACTCTTTCCCTGGGGTTTTGTTGAAGGCTCAGGGAACAGCAAAAGATGAGGGCTGAGAGGTATTTCCTCCATGAGTCACACACAGCCTTCCTCAAGTTCACTGTAGGTGCTCTCTGAAAATGGCAGGCCAGGAGAGCTGAGATGGATAAATCCTACCCATGTGAACTTTAGCTGCCAAGAGCTGGGGCTAGGGTAATAAAACTGGAAGAAACTTCTCTGAGGTATTCAGGCTGGAGGGATATCTCCCTAGGCACAGAAGGCCTGTGGTAGGACTTCAGGGCAAAGAGAATCCACAAAGCTAGTAGCCAGGCTGTAGAGCAAAAAGAGAAATCTCCCAGGGTCCTAGCTACTCAGCTAGCAACTCAGCCGTAAAGCAGAATTTCCAGAATCTCACTAGTGCTCAATCTCCAAGCACAACAAAAAGGAAAACCTTTATTGCACACTCAATTAATTTGAAGCTAGGCGTGAATTAAGCCAAATTAAAGCTGCAACAAAGCTAAGATCTAGCTTAACTAGAAACCATATTAATTTAATCTCCAATGCTAGTGACCTGACACAAGAGGGGGGCATGCTTTTTTCCGGATATAAATATTACTTAATATAATATATACTGTTATTTTATATAAAATTCCCAGAATACAATGGAAATTACAAAACATATACACACACAAAACCCTAAAATATTCATGGTTGAGGAAATGGTCTATAGCCATAAATATCAACAGTGTCCAGAAGTTGGATTAATCAGAGATGCACTTTAAGATAATTATGATAATAGTACTAAATGATCTAGTATAAAAGATAGTTAACATGTGTGAGAGGATGGGAAATTTCAACAGAGGAATGAAATTGTAAAAAGAGAATAAATGGAAATATTAGACATGAATCATAAAATATCAGAAATAAAGCCCACTTAGATGGGCTTATGAGTAGAGTTGACTATGTACAGGAAAGAATCAGTTGATTTTGAGATAAGGCAATAAAAAGTATCCAAACAAAAATACACACACACACACACACACACACACACACACGCACACATGAAACAACAAAAGTAGAGACTTCCAGATCAGAGGGACAAAATAAACTGGTTTAACATATTATGTACTAAGGGACTCAGAAGAAGAGGAGAGGGATAACAGTATGGAAGAACTATTTGAAGAGATAATGAATAAAAAATTCCATAAATGCCAAGGAGGGCAAATACAAAGAAATCATATCCAGATATATAAAAGTCAAATATCTCAAAGCCAAAGAAAATATATGGTGGAGGGAGCAGGAGGAGTGGGGGAGGGGGAGAGAAGAGAGAGAAGAAGGAGGGAGAGAAAACAATTAGACACAGTTTAACACTCAAATGAATGACAACTGACTTCTCACTAAGAACAATGTAGGCCAGAAGACATTAAAGCAAAGTTTTAATGTACTGAAAGAAGAAGTATACAGCAACTGAAACTATAGTCAGTGAAAATATCATTTATAAATAAAGGTAAAATAAAAACATTCCCAGACAAAAGCTAAGAGAATAATTCTCCAGCAGACTTGTATATAGGAAATGCTAAAAAATATAAATTAAAAGAAGGATGACAGGAAATGGTACCTGATGAAAGACCAATCTACAAGAAGGAATGAAGGGTGTGCAAAGGGTGTCTCAGGGGGTGTTGGCCCGTGTGCAGAGGGTCACTCGGGGGTGACCGCATCAAAAAGAATAATATATGGGTTGATATAGAATATTTTAGTATAGTATACATGTATATTTTTAAAGTTATTAACTATTTAAAATGAAATAATGGAACTTAGAGTATATATGGAAACATACTATTAGATAGTTTATAATATACAAATCAATGAACATGATTCACCACATAAACAGAAGCAAAAACAAAGACCACATGATCATCTCAATAGATACAGAAAAAGCATTCGATAAAATCCAACACCCTTTCATGATAAAAACCCTCAACTAGGCACAAAAAGAACATGCCTCAAAATTATAAAAGCCATATATGGCAAAACCACAGCCAACATCATACTGAATGGGGAAAGGTTGAAAGCATTCCCACTAAGAATTGGAACAAAACAAAGGTGCCCACTGTCATCACTTCTTTTTAACTTTAAATGAGAAGATATGAATGAATGGATTTAACTTTGAGAGGATATCAACAAATATTATAGAGTGTTTATGGACACCAAGCACCATAAACACTCTATAATATTTGTTGATTTGGTAATTGAGTTCTTTGAAATAATTACAAATTTGGACTTTCAGAATAAAAATCTCTGCAATTCATCCTTTAAAAAGGATAATATATTAAAATTTATGATAAGTATTGAAGGATGATTACTTGTTAGAAATAAAATCATAATGTATGAATTAATTTGATTGTTTAGGCCAGGAGATGTTTGATAGTTAAGTAAAATTTCTCCATTCATTTTTCTATGCTTCCTGATGTATATATGTAATTAAAAATTGACTTCCTCGGTCTTATCATTTGTAAATGTCAGTAAAGTGTCATTCCTGGAAATAGTATTCAATTCCAGGTTTGACCCATTTTGCAAATAAATAGCATAAAGGAATTTACAGTTAAAAGGGAGTTAGAGGTCTTGCTAACCAACCTCGATTCAAGGCAGAAATTCACTGTCTGTGGCCATCCAGCATATAGTTATGACTTGCAGATATAGGGAATCACTCCCACCCAGGGCAGGTGTACCTGTGAGAAGGTCCATTCTTTATTATTATTATTATTATTATTATTTCAGGAGAGTATGGGAGTACAAACATTTTGGTTACAGGTTATGACTTGAGAAGGTCCATTCTTAATATGAGAAGAAAGATGGCTCGATATAGCAGAATGTCATCATTGCTTTTAGTTTTGTTCATTGTACCCTTACCTGCACATTCCTGCATTCACTCACATATTGAAAAACACTTACTGGGAGCCTGTACTTGAATCGTTACTACAGCCACAAAAGTAAGTCGTGGTCTCTGTCACCAGTGACCTTCTAGTTTAGTGGGTTGCAGAGAAGTGGACAATTTTAATACCATCTACTACATGCTGCCATGGAGGGAAACACAGTTGGAAACAGAAACACAAACAAAGCATCTACGGCAGCTGGGGTCATCAGGGAAAGAAACCTTCTAGGAGGAGGTGATGTGGGCAGGAGTTCACTGTGCAGGGGACAGGTGTCTCAGGCAGAAGGGACAGCAGAGGTAAAGGCATGGAACTATGAAAAAGCACGACACATGTGGAACGAATCAATGGTTCGTTTTGCTGTGACCCAGACATAACAGTTGGGGGTGACATTGGACACCACGGACCAGATTTTAACCTTCGGTCATTCTGAAAAAAAATCCTGCCTCTTATTTATTATAGTCATATAAATAATCAAAGCTGCTGGCGAACACCCTTCTTTTTCACTTGCCTTTAAGTTTCTTTTCACCACAGCCCTTCTCCTCTGGATTCCCTGAGAATGGTGCCACTGCGGCTCAACCCTGCCCAGCAACTGGCTGGCAGGATGCTGTGTGCATGCCCAGTGCTGCCCTCTGGGAGCCCTGGAAGTGTCTTACTCTGCAGACCAAGGGTCTCCTGCGACTTCCGTACCTGGAGTCAGAGCCTGGCACTTGCCTGTGGCCACCTTCCCCCAGGGGCTGAGTCCTGTTAGCCACAGTCATCCTCTCATCTTCAGGCCGTGAGTCCAGGCCTGCAGGTGCGGACAAATCACCTGGACAGACATGGCGCTGCCCTCCTGCCTCCAACTCTACTGGCCGCCGGCTCGCCCTAGAGGTCCCCTGATAACCCTAGCCCCTCAATCTATCATTTACCCAGCAGCCAGAAAAATCTTTTTAAAAGAAACTATCTCTCTGTGCTAGTGAAAACCTTCCAGCGGCATTCTAGAATGGAACCCAGAGCCCTGCCCTTCTTGCCTCTCCCATCTCCTGTCTCGCTCCTGGTCTTGTGCTCGGCTCCTGCAACGCCGGCTTCACGAGGCCTCACCGCGGGTCGCCCATGCGCGGCCCCTGCAGCTCGGACGCACCCTCCTCCAAAATGCTTTCTTAAAACTAAGCCCTACCCTTTCATTCTTCAAAAGTTAAGATAAATGTCAGCTCTTCTAGACACCTCCAAAACCTCTGCAAAAACATTAAACAATTCCTTCTCTATTCTCCACAGCACCTTTTAATTTTTTGTTACAGTATTCAATCTATTACTTTGTAATTATCTACTCATTCATATTCCTGCCAGGCTTTGACCTGCTTGAGATCAGGAACACTGGAATACCCTTATCTGTGTCCACAGTGTGGCACACGTTAGATTCCGAGCACACAGTTGTTGAGTGAATCATGAAGGAAGGAAGAAAGGAAAGAAGGATTTATCACAGCTCACATGCCAGACTATATTCTAAATGCTGAGTGAACTTATATTTATCACGATTAAATTTCAAATTGTAGGTTTGAACCCAGAATTTAAGCCAGAACAGACAGAAATGAATCTAGATTTTTCCATTCACAGTTTAAACAATCCCTTTAAGAGGGTGTCACTTAAAACTTCTGCAGTGGGTTGAGTGCTGGCTCCCTGAAGGCCACGCACACATGGAATCTGTGAACGTGAACGTATTTGGGGGAAAGGATCTTTGCAGAGCGACTGTCAAGGGTCTTGAGATAAGATCCTTCTGAATTAGGGTGGACCCTGATTCCAAGAGCTCTTTTATAAAAGACAAAAGAAGAGGAAGAGGATAAACAGAAAGTCCCCTAAAGATGGAGGCAGAGACTGAAGTGACATAGCCACGAGCCAGAGAATTCCCAGAGCCACCTGCCAGGGGCTGAGAAGGCCGGGAAGGACCTGCCCTAGAGCACTCAGCCGGGGCACAACCCGCTGACCCCTTGACTTCAGACTTCCAGCCTCCCAAACTGTGAGAAAATACATCCCTGCTGTTTTAATACTTTGCTTTGCGGTAATGTTTTGCAGCTGCTCTAGGAAATGGATACAACTTTTTATGCCTCCTGTTTTCACAAACACTCACACAATCATAGAATGTGAGCTTGAAAACAGCCTTGGATATTTTTAAATCAAACTCTCTCATTTTCAAATAATAAAATTAAAACATGGGGGGGCGGGGCGAGAAAACCCCCTACGACTCAGACACAGGTATTCTGATTCTCCTTCCATTTCACCCATCCAAGTCAATGCTGAACAACAGTATTCGGACGGGACCAAGGGAAGAGTCCTTGGCCCTTCGCCAGAATGCTCACAGTCAGTCTCCAAGACTGCCGCACACACCGCCTGGCGGCAGAGACGCCAAACACAGACGTCGCTGCCGCCCTGAGCTGGCCGGGCCTGGAAGGCTGCCTTGGTGTGGCGGGTCTCGGCAAGCGCGTGCTGGCCGCCTGTCTGCGAGGCACGCCACCCGACGATCCCCTCTTGCACAGCCGCACATTCTTCTCCTGCACACACCTCCTTTTTCCTTTTTCATAAGTCCTTTTCCTCGTCCTAGATTTGTTGTCTTCATGTTTCTGATCAGGCCTCAGAGAAAACATCTGCAAGGTCTTCATTGGCCAACAATTAAATCCAGCTGGGCCTGGAGATCTCATTGAAGAAGCTGGGTTTCTTTCTTATTAAGCTCTTGAGTATGAAAACTCTTCGCAACAATAGATGAAATGAAAGCAGGACATTAATAATGGACATCTTCAGAGTGTTTTCCTGTTCGCCGAGCATTTCCACATCCAAGTCCTCATCGGGCGCTCCCAGTCACCCCCTGCCCCGGGCAGCTGTCACGTGCAGTGTCCCACTTGGCAGAGCGGCGGGAATCCGGCATGAGTGGGGCTGTGTCCCTCCCGTCACGGAGAGGGGCTCAGGGTGGGCACATCACCAAGCCTGGCCGGAGGACCCTCTTCCAGGGGTGTAGCATTTAGCCTCCCTGACGCCTGACTCCCAGAGGCTCCAGATGATCCTTTCCCTCCTCCTTGGTACATATCCCCTTCTCCGCCCACGGCCCGGGGTCATCAGAGCTGCCTGCGCCGCACAGTCAGTGGTGAATGGTGGAAGGAGTAGCGATGTTGGTACAGCTGCGTGGGCACACTGTTTGCAGCATCTGCTCAAACTCTGCAGGGCACAGCCTATCACCCAGCAATTCTATATCTGGGTTTAAACCCAACAGAAATGTGTACATGCTTGCACCAAAAGACTTGTACTAAATGCTCCTAGCTCTCATTGGAGTAGCCCCAAACCGGAAATAACTCAAAAGCCTATCAACAGCAGAACGGATAGACACACTGTGGTTCAGTCCCAGGATGGAGCACTGTACAGCAATGAGAGAGATCCGCAGCTGCCCGACAGTCTGGACGGATCTCACAAGGCTGAACAGAGTAAGCCAGACACAAAGCCCTCGTCCCTTTGTTCCGGGAGGCGGCGTGGCGCCGGGTGTGCCTTGCGTGGCTCCCATGCCCGCTGCGTGGTGGTGCGACACACGGTGCAGAGGCAGGCAACGCTGGTGTGTGCTGCCGAGGTCAGGACAGCAGCTACCTTTGGAGGACAGAGCGTGGCAGGGCTTCGGGGGCTCCAGAGTGTTGTTTCTTGTTCTCGCTGAGATAGAGACCCAGCAGGCCCACTGGTAAGGAGTCATAAGACCCCAACCAAGGTCTCTGATAAAATAGAAGGTGGTGGAAAAGCCGGCCAAAAACGGCTAGGACCAAGATGGCCACAAAAAATGGCCTCGAGTTGCCCTCACTGCTCATTACATACTGGCTGTGACGCATTAGTGTACCGAAAGGAGCCCCCACCAGCGCCATGACAGTTTCCAAATGCCATGGCAACTCCCGCCAAGTTTAAACCCTATGTGGTTTAAAAAGACGAGGGACCCTTGGATTCTAGACACTCTGCATCCCTTCCCCAGAAATCTTATGATTAATCCTCCCTCCACTTACCACAAAATTAAATAGAAGGTATAAAATAAGAGCCCGGAAACTCATGAAGGGCTACCCGCCTCTGTTGCTCTGAGACAGCCGCTGCTCTGCCTGTGGAGACAGCCTTCCTTCTGCCTCTTCGTTGCTTCAGTGAACTTGCTTTACTCTCTCAGCTTGCTCTTGGATTCTTTCCTGCGTGAAGCTAAGAACCCACGTGGACTTAAGGCCGCACCCCGGTTTGGGGTCCACTTTCCTGTATCACTTCTTGTGCATGGATGTGTGCATGATTTGAAAATTGTTTGACCTGTGCATTTATCACAAGTGCACTTTTCTGTGTATATTTAATTTTTTTAAGACAAATGTTTTCTTAAAAAGAACAGAGGCCATTCAACAAGGACAAGGGCGTCTTGGAGAGGATGCACGACTGTAGGTCTTCACACAGCTAACAGGATGCCAGATGGAAGGTGTGGGGTTCAGAGAGTGAGGCTGGAACCTGAGGACAGTGACCGGAAAACATATCGCAGCCGGTGTCGGGGGAGCTGTGAGAATCGCGGCTTGCCCACTGCAAGCTCGGCTGCCCCGAACGGCAGCTCTGCGAGGATGCGACACGCCAGCAGGAACCCACGGCTTCTACAGCCAGCCGCCCCGTCCTGGCTGCTGCCTGCCTGTCTCAGACCCGGTCCTCCTGGAGTCTAATCCCCTCCCACCCCCTCCTGGTGGTCTCCCGTCAGAGGCTCAGTTCCCCCTGCTTGCTCCGAAGAGCTGGTGTGTGACAGGGACTCGAGGCTGCCTCCCAAGAGGCCAGCTCCTCTCCCCTGTGTCCGGCAGTGTCTCCGTCCTCTCTTCTGCAGACACACTTTTAGGAGGGGAAAGTTATACACAGGACCTGATGTTATATCAGCCTCGCTAAGAATCTGAAGTGCTGTTGGGTTCAAAGATTCAAACTGAAGTCTTTACTTTCAGCAAAATGAGACCGGAACAGGCTATTCTGGAGGAGACTCTTGTCCACAACGGCAGATACTTTCATCGACTGTGGTATAACTTGGATTTATTAAAGTAGGATGTGAACTTTTACAGGGTTGGAAAATTTCTGATGTATTTGGCTAAGGTATAACCTTCTGTTTATCTGAAATTCTCAAGTAAAGTTGCTGGGTTGCATTAGATGTGCCATCTAGAATGATCCGTGTACCCTGTACTATTCTAGGTGCTTGCCACATATTGACTCATTTCATCTTCACCAAAGCAGCAAGAGGGTCACACCAGTGTCATTCCCTTTCCAAAACGTGGAGGACAGGTAAATTACCCCAGGCCACCAGGAAATGGGGAGCTGGGACTGAAAATCAGGTATTTAGGTTCCTGCGGGCATGCGCTTGACTGCTGCACTGTGCTGCCCAGCACCTGCTGCACGCTGAGCGTGTACACAGCGCTTTGCACGACTACCGTGTGCAACAGGCAGCGCAACGCTCACTTTACATATGAGAAAACTGAAGTTTGCAGAAATTAACTTCTCGTCCAAGACGCCCCACTAGTAAAGGGTGGAGCCGCATCTACTGTGTGTCGAACCCACGCCTTTCCCGCTCCGTCACAAGAGCATGTGAGAAACGAAATGTCCTGGCTTATTTAAATTCACAGTGAATTCTACTGTCATATGTAAAATTTTCTGGCACTGTGCTTGGTTTATAGAAAGTTCTCAGGGCACTTCTTTCCTTTCTAATCATGTTGTCAACCCTCATTCTTTTGTTTCAACCTATGGGTTGAAAGTATTTCCAAAGCATTTAAAACTCTTCGGGGATAAAGATTTTTTGGAAAAATGTAGCACAGCAGGAGACCCAACTCAACCATTTATGCTTTGCATGCCCTTGGGCATGAAATACAACTTTTCTGTTCCAGTGATTTTCCCACTTAAAGATGATAACATCCTCTCTGACAATCTCATGTGGATTGTTGTGGTGCCAACACCAAAGCCCAGGTGAATGTGCTTTGAAAAAATACAGCCTGCAAGAGTGAGAAGAATCATTCCATCCCATATCTATTTTTTTCACTTATAATACAGAAATAAAAAGGAAAGAGTTTATAAGCCCATAAGGTTATTTTTATGAGCTTTGGCACTAATTCAATCAACATATGTTTATTGAGCCCTTCTGTGGGCCACAACTGAGCCGGGGCGTAGAGCAGTGACCAAGAGAGGCAGTCCCATGTTCACGGAGGTGAACCGACCTTGTTCAGGCCAGTGCCTGTAAGAGATGTGGGGTAACAACGCTGCACTTGGCAGAGCTCTTCCTTACATGCCAGGCAAGGTGCGATGTGCACTTTGTACATGTTAGCTCATTTCACACGAAGTTTTGTCACGCCCATTTGCAGATGAGGAACACAAGAGACTTCTCTGGAAGCTAGCTAGCAGCAGTGCAGGCTCAAAAGAGCAAGCGCTAGCTGTGCTGCACGATTCCAGTCCCACTTTCTCCCAAGTGTGATTTACATTTATGAATAAACCAGGCCAAGAACCTGGCTAACAGTCCAGACCGGAACCAACCTCACCAGACCCGCACGGGCAGCCCGGCAGGGCAAGAGGTTGTCTCGGGGGGTTCAGAGAGCAAGACACAAGCTAGGTCAGGTCCAGAGACAGCGGAAGCTCATCCACACTTGGGCCATCTCCTCATTCCCAAATATTACTCCTCTGCCCTCTTAACAAAGGCCCCCCTCCCTTGGAGCCCTCACGACTGGCTGCACCGTCTGCAATCCCTTCTTGTTTCTGCCACTGACCAACCTCCGCTTTGTGCCCGTGCACCTGATCCTGGTCTCAGCTTCCCTCCCCCTCCCAACTCCCTCCTCCAGCATGGGTGATCCAGCCTCCATGTGGACGTGGGGTTACTGGCTGCCTTAGCCCCAGCAATAACTCCACTCCACTCACCCGCTCCACTCATCCGCTCCACTCATCCACTCCACTCGCCCCCTCCACTCATCCACTCCACTCACCCGCTCCACTCATCCACTCCACTCATCCACTCCACTCACCCGCTCCACTCGCCCCCTCCACTCA